>JAQGAZ010000243.1:0-79261 GCA_034692225.1 Polydesmus complanatus | reverse complement strand
TTTCTGTTTTTTTATCTTCAAATAAATTGGCATAGTAAAAATAAAGTATATAAATATGCAGTTTTCTACATCATTTTCATTCCACCTTCTGGTTCTCATTCACTAACGTTGAACTAATAATCAGATAATATTTTTTCCTATCAACTTGCGACATGAAGACCATTCTTAGCTGTATCGCGTTGTTCGCTTTAGTAGCCATGGTTTCGGCTGACGGGCAATGCGACTTAAAGTATTACGTAAGAAAATTTTACTTCATAATCCAAAATTTAATATAGGTAAATAAAAATAATAACGCCCCGGCGAATGAAATTCGTGTTTTACGAGTTCATTTATGAAAGAATTGTACGTTCAGCAAAAATTTAACCCAATGGATGCTTAATTGTAAAACATTTTCCGCAAAAAAATAATTTAGAGCAGTTTTTCCCCATGACAATGTTTTTACATAATATTATACAATAAACTTATGCATTAATAATATTCTATTTGGCAGGCTGGTCAAAAGTGCGATGAAACATTTTGCGAAAAAGTACGTTGACATTAAAAAAAAATTTTTTGTAGACAAAAGCACTAACTAATCACATTTTACGTTACAAAAATAGGTGAAAAATGTAACGGCTGAATGCCAGGAATCCCTGAGAGCGAACGCCGGTGAAATATCCCGTCACAGTCGAGAAGCTGAGGATCAGAAATGGGAGAAAAAAGTTGGAGGATTTCAATTCACAGAAGAACAGGCGAAGATGTTTAAAGAAATTTGTCAAAAAATGGTAAATATTACTGGGATAAATTTTGCAGTACCGGCTTCATAGGTAAAAGAAAAAAAAATCTACGTGAGAATTTAGGAATGTTCATCTTAGTCAATTTATTCATAATTATTTTATGAAGCATTATTGCATTGAATCAAAAAATTTTCTTACGGCGGATTTTTTTTTTTTAAAGCAAAAATGCGTCGAGGACCAAGTGCAAGTAAGTAATTATATAAACTTCAAATATAAAAAATGTTAATTATTTGTAAACGTGTACCGAACAGGATGAGCAACAGTACAAGGATCTCGCCGAACATTGTACTGCCACCACCCGAGAGGACAATCACGATGAAGTAGACGAGCAAGGGAAAAAAGTTCGCAAAGTAAATGGCTATTACAAAATTTTAAAAAAAAATTACGTCATGTATCTTACATTATGTGTCTTTAAAAAATTTTACCTTTCAGAATTATAATATTTGTATGACGTTGAACGGAATGAGTGTAAGTATTAATGCCAGTACATTTTAATTGAGTGATTTTTCATCACTTGTTTTGCAGTGCTGCGGAATAAAACCGCATTTCGGCGGTAAACACGGAGGATTCCCAGGTGGACATAAAAAGGCCCAAGAAAATGAGGCTGCCAGCCTTACGGCGCCAGAAAATCAGATTATGTCCGCGTTCTTGTAAGCGTAATAATATATTGATAATAATGAAACGCCTTCAAGAATGTTGCAAATAATGAAAAATAAAAATTAGCATTAATTGAATATTACGTTTATCGGACTCTTTAATGCCCTCCTTTTCGAGTTATTTATTAGACAATCACCAGAATTAAAGAATAAGTTACGTGCTATTGTTTATTAAAAAAACAAAAAATTATTGCTTCAATTATAAATTCCATTAATAATTATTACGTACTCTTATTTACACATCCTAGCATCTTAATTATCAAAAACATTTAAATGATAGACTATTGGCTAAATGTGCAAAAAAAAAAATAATTTGCCACGATAGCCTGAATAATTTACAAAATTTGTAATAATAATTTTAGTGTTTGTAAAACGGATAAAATAGACTAATTTAATGTCTGATGCAAACGGCAACTTTTTTTTATGGCGAAAATATCAGCCACAAATGCAACGGTTCGCTTAAAAAAAAATCAATATACAGTACAATTAGTAATTGTTTATATATTTAAACAATTCCTTTATGTAGGCCTACAACGGTACATTTTTTTTTACAAGCGAATAAATACACTTGCATTGCTAATCAAATATCATTTAAAACTTTAACTTATTCTCACTGAGTTAAATTAAAGCCGAAAACGTTTGTCACTCATCAATGTAATGAGACACAATACTGTATATCAAATATTTCAATAAATATTCTATGGTAAAAATTACCTCATAATTCAAATGAATTTATATTGCTCTTCCGTGCATTGACAAAGTGGGAAATTGCAACACGGCTGCAGCCAAGGTAACCACAAAGCTTTTGGCCAAACTAATTGATTGTCAACAGGTACAATGCTCTGCTTATGTATCTGTAGTTTCGCCGTAATCACATTTAAAGCTTCCTACAGTAAATAAAGATAAACGAGATAAGACTGGAAGTATTATCATACCCTAAAAGCATAATAAAAATTAAATTACGAACTTGATATTCCGGAGTGTTTGAAGAAATTGGATGAGATTCGGTGGGATCGTTAGCCACGTTGAACATAATTGGTGGATCATGGAATGTCACGTGTTTGTTAAGACAGGAACACATAAAATTGCAAGTGGTTGTGTTCGGAAGCCAATTTGGAGTGGCGAACATAGCTTTCCACACATGAGTTTCTATTTACAAAATGATATATAAAGCTATAGGCATTTCATCTCTCTAATTTGTATTTAAGATGTCTTTTAATGTAACAGGTTTATCACACAATTCCACAGCATTTCAGTTAAATTCGAGCAATACCTTAATTGGAATTTAGAAAACCCATCCCTTAATTTGATTTTAATTTTTGTTCGAATTCCAATTAAAATACTGTTAATTATGGATTCGGTATTCTAAAAAAAAACATCTGCCGTAAAATTTAAGAGATTTACCGTTTACGATCCACCTGGCCGCGTGAATAGAAGTTCCGCAATAATGAACCAAAAATCTCTCCTCGTCCTTATCTACATTCTTATTTTTCGAAAATAAAGGCAGTAAACTTCGCCCATCAATTAAATTATCAATTGGTGAACCGACTAGATTAGCTACAGTTGGATAAATATCCATTAAAGACACGGCCCGATCTACGCGTAGACTCGGAGGAATGTGTTTAGGCCACCGAACCATCAATGGAATCCGAATTCCGCCTTCCCAACCACCCATCCCTTTCCCACCTACAATAAAAATACAATTAAAAATATAAGATCAGTTCTTCTAAAAAAAAAAAAAAAAGAACCTTTCAAAAGCCCGTTGTATCCTCCTTGCCTGCTCCCATCGAGTCCTTCCTCTTCCAGATGACCACCTTGATCGGAAGTAAAGGCAATAAAAGTGTCCTCGGCAATGTTTAATTGCTTTAGAAAGTCCAACATTTCTCCTACACCCGAGTCTAACTCCTCTACAATATCTCCGTACAAACCGTGTCTACTTCGACCTCGGAACTCTTGAGTAGGTATCAGAGCCGTGTGAGAATGAGTAAAAGCCAGAACCACTAAAAATGGCTGCTGTCGATCGTTTTGTAAACGTATAAAATCTTTCGTTTCGGAAATAAATCGTTTATGAATTCCTTCTAAACGCACTGGTTGCTCAACTACGGTGTAGTTTCGCATTACGATGCCGTTGAGTAGTCTGAGGTTGGTGACGACAAAGAGCATAAGTGCCGGTACAAAAACCCCGCAAAATCCAACCAAAGCTAGGATAAGTACGGAACGTTTTTTGGAACTCAAGAAATACAACGAGACGAATGAGGCCGCTATGATAGAGACCAGACTTCGGCGGAGGTTTGGAAGCCGGGCGTCAATCACTACTTCCTCGCCTCCCATGTCGCGGGAGTTAGTCCAGGGAAGACCGTAAAACGAGTCGAAACCGTGTTTTAAGGGATGATGGCAAAAATCGAAAGGCGTTTGGCAATGCGTTCCCAAATGCCACTTGCCTAAAATTAAACACCACAATAATTAATAAAAGAATCTGATCCATAAAAAAAATGTTGGCCTACAAAATTATTTTAGAATTACCGGTACCAAAAAAGTTTTGGTTTGCAAAGTTAATTCTCACAATAAATTCTGGATATCAATTCAAATTATTTATGAACTTTTTACCTTAAAAAAGTACAAAAAAATAATGTTGAAGGTTTCATAATCAAAAATTAAATAATGTTTAGCTAGTCCTCATTATTCTCTTGAGAATAATTGTTTAATAAGCAACGTAGGTCTATAGTAGCCTACGTTTAGAATAAATTTAGCTTTTAATTCAAATAAATCAATCACAATACTGTAATTACAGTACTTGAAAAATAAATGGAAGTAATTTCTGTAGAAAATAAGATTGAGTCTCAAAAAACTGCTGACTAATCTCATAAAATTCTAAATAATAATTTATAAAATATTGCGGAAATGTATAACACGTGTGGTGAAATAAAGTTCAACCAGTTCGTAATCACAAAACAAAATCTTATCTAAAATTTAGACAATATTAAATGTAAATTTTTAAAGCTGATATAAATTCAGTTCAAATGCGAGATAAAAAAAAAAAAAAATTGGTGAAATTTTAGACCACTGAGTTACATGTTTGTCAATCGACCTTCAATAAGTGATTGACCTAGGGTTTGATAATTTTACGGAGATTAAAAGTGTGCGTGCTGTCAATAATTTAGAAGTAAATTGAACTTTAAACTTCTGCGTTGAATCTGTCGATTCATGATTACATATACCCAGAATACGAAAGTAGCTTACACAAGAACAGAGTACATGCATGCACCAGAGTTTCGCCACGTAAGATTCAAAAATTTAAATACTTCAGAATTTGATCGTAAAATGCTTACCCATTAGAGCAGTGGCGTAATTATTTTTCTGAGCTAAAGTGGCGAATGTAACTTCATCTTGCATAAGACCGCCTGTGCAAGCCACAAATGGAACCACCCTTGCAAGTCCAGAAGTGGTTAAACCTTTGAAAAATACAAATACTGTAAATAACATTTTTTGCTAAAATTTAAAATAATACAGTACATTGCTTCCTTATAAATGAAAATTTTTAAAGTCTCATTTGAGACTTATATTTAGCACAAACGTATTCATTTCACGACCTTCAAATTTATTTTTCACATGTACGGTATTATTACTAGGCTACTAGCTAAATAATTATATAAAATGTATCGCTCTTGGTGGCTCATTAAAGACCATCCAAAAGTTTATTAAATATTTTCATTACTTAAGATTGCAAACATTATTTTCCAAAACTAATCAGCTGCTGAAATGACATAAATGAAAACTCACCAGAACGAATGGGGTATCTCCCCGTCATAATAGCAGCTCGACTAGGAGTGCAAATACTAAAATAAAAATGTTTAGTAACATCACTCAAATAAGAATTAATAATAAAATATAGAGCTACCTAGCAGCAGCGATTGCGTGAGTAAACACTGCTCCTTCGTTCGCTAAACGGTCAATATTTGGCGTCCTGAGAGTAGAGTTTCCGTAACAACCCAGATCTCCGTAGCCCAAGTCATCCGCGACCATGATCAGAATGTTGGGCCGTCGAACCGCCGCATCGTTCCCCCCCGTAGGAATCGCGCACTCTACCCACATCGAAAAGTTCACTAATATCCACCATAATAAAATTCCTCCCAATTTCATTTTTATAGATATAAAAAAATATATTATTTCCCTTCTCTTTTCCGAAGCATAATTCGAAGAAATACAAACGCACACCGCGCCAACTCCATTAATAATGATAAAGAATCAGCAGCAGCGTTGAGTCTACTGGTAGGCTAATTTGATCACGTGGTATCAAGGTCAACTCAGAGTGTACAACCTACTGTATCATATGGGTATGTACTTCTACGTGACATTTTACTACACAATAATTATAAAAAAAAAAAAAGTCTGTACATGTATCGCAAATATTGTACGCCAAAATGTTATACGAAGTAAATAACTATTAGTAGCCTAAACATACGGTATTGTATGCCAGTTTTATTACTTCAACTGTACAATTAAACAGGTGCTCGTTTAATTTCGTGATTTTTAGCAAAGAATAATAAAAGCAACATTACGGATTTCGAAACATATTACTGTAATAATATTCAAAATAAACTTACGACTAAATTTCATTTAAAAATTTGGCAAAAATAGAATAATCTAAAAACAATTTACTAATAAATTTCCAATAAAGGTGAGGAATGTCACACTTTCCTGATAGAAAATAATTGAGTGTGTGTGTGCAAATGTCAGCTAACATTTGCTTAAACTACTTTTTCGTTCCCAAACACTTCACCTTTTTCTCTTTCACCTCATTCACTCTTATTCTCGGATTATCACATGTTCTGATTACCGGTATATCATATAAATAAGCTTTTTATTATATAAAAAACATTAGACCTACATCTATCAAATATATATATATATATATAATAATTATCTTAACTGAATAAAAAATACTATGCCCAGAAGAAAAAAAAATCTACTGGAAGTTAAAACAGGAAACCGGTTCAATTTTCAAGTTAAGCTCGATCATCAAGCAATAATTTCTTTAAAGAATTTTAAAGCCAAATCTTTAGATTTTTTTTTAAAATGATACTAACGCTATTTTTAATGTGTCGCGCCTATTAATGTAGCAAAACATTTTGGCAAAAAAAAAAATAATAAATACTACCGTTATAAAGCTCAACCATAAGCCCTGCAAATCTAAGATAATGATTGGATTATATAAGTAGTAATAATTATTGCAACTGATAATAAAGATCATTTGCAAATAAGCTGCTTTAACGAAAACTAAATGCTTCAATATTATTCCGGTACTTGATTTCCTCCAATCATGTGAATTATGTGAATAGAATAAAAGAAATTTTAAAAAAAAGACTAGTTAAGTTCTCAATAAGTAGAGCAACAACAAAACAAACATTCACTTTCCAGATTCTGACAGCCGTTAGCGATGGTTTGAAATGGTCCATCCACGATAAGATCGCAATAAGAAAACTTCTGAGGGTCAAGACTCGGACAAGATTCAGTAAATCTGCAAAGCATTTCACCGGATAAGGACCAACAGCCGGACAGATCGAGTTCACGCAAAGACTCTATAATCGCGGTCTCAGACATCATATACCTTTACAAAAAAAAAACAATAGATAATTAAATTAACTGTAGAAGTATAAATTATAAATTGAAAAATATATACGTGAGAGAGTTGTCAGATAATCTAGCACAACCGCATAAATTCAACGTTTTTAAGCTGTTTCCCAGAACTTTGTTTTGCTCACTGTCGTAAAATATACATTTGAGAAGATCTGCCAAACCTCGGTCGGATGTACTTTTACACCCAGTTAAATTCAAATGCGATAACTTCGGACACAAACAAGATGTGTCACTTTCCAAACGTTTATCTAAAACGTCCATAGTTAAACTGAAACATAAAAAAAAAATCATCAAAAAAATTAATTTCTCGATTAATAATAAGTCAACTAAGCAACTCCATGGACCTGCTTGTTTTGAGGTACCGAAAAAGGATATTTTGAACACATATTTCGATGAATAAATGATAATAAAATCATTACTCGTAAGTTAATTGCTGTGTGTTTTTAAAATCTTAAGATTACTACACAGAGTAGTGCACTAATTCACTTAGGTCGCCTTTTCCCGTTCAAAATGTAGAGATAATCAATAGAGAAAACTTGTTTCAGAATCATTCCAAATATGTTATCAATAACAATGATAACCGTTTTACATTTCCCATTTTATTTCGTTTCTCCGAATAAAGCTAATCAACTACCTTTTTTAAACTCCCCCTTTTTAACATTAAATGTATATTATTATAGAAATTGAGGTATCAATGAAATTTCATTAAAAAAAGTGCATTTCAATTTCCAAACTAGAGTTTTTCAAAATCAAATTTTAGTCTCAGATATCCAGATACTACAGATTTGACCCAGTATCGTTAGTGCCTAAAAATATATTTTTTGGGAAAAGAAACAAAATTGTCCATGCAATTTAAAACTTTACCAGGACGATAACTTACATTTCGATAGTTTCGTCATATAAAAATGTAAACGACAGATCCAAATGCACAATATTAGGGCAAGCCAATAAAAAGGGCGCCAACTACAAAATAATAAAAATGTGTTTTAGGAACGCAATTTCTGAAAAACGGAATTAAAACGTTTTTCATTACCCATTTTTCTTCTAATAGTTGACATCCAGCGAATGAAATGTGTGAAACTCCAAATCCCACATTAGGCAACATATATTCGCTCATTTTCTCGATTATATTTTTTTCCCTATCATACAAAGCTAGCTCCTTGCTGCAAGATCCGTTTTCACAATTTCCGCCGTCTTCCACATCGTCCGATTCGTCGATATCGGCTTCGATATCTCTCACTCTGCACCCATTACAATTCGATCCACAACCCATGGCTTTCCTCATCCAATAATTAGAATCTTCTTTGGGATAATAATCTCCATCCACGCTTTTCCATTCGCCTAAAAAGTTTTAATTTTTTCTTAAACGTGTTTATAACCGTAAACATTTTCAAGTGTTACCTCTAGCCCAGTGCGATGGAAATAATTTCTTCCATAAACTAGGCTTTTTCGTCACCGCTCTCCACTTGCCGCAAACTTTAGCACATCTTCCCAGATCCGGAGGATGCAAATAGGTAAATATTTTGTGTATCATTTCATTAGGAAGTAAATCAAACGAGCAAAAATCTTCTTTGTCATTTTCAATTTCTAGAAAGAAAAAAAAACCGACAATATTTTTTTATCAATACTGTACTTTAAAAAAAAAAAAAAACGAATAAATTGTTCGAGATTCTTTACTAACCGTCACGTTCGTCTTCGTCCAGACGAAACTTCTCCAGCCTATCATTCGCTTGAAGTTCTTTGACCAATCTTTCGTGGTGTTCGATCACTGTTCGTTTCAAATTCTTCAGCTCTTCGTATTCGAAATATTTGATGAGCATCGGCTGGAATACCTCTTCCTCTTCTTCCATGTGCGGGAGAAATTTGCTGGTGAATTCTTTGAGAGCCGCTTCCAGTCGTGTTCCATACTTGATGCGATCGACGGATGAGGCATTGCTGTCGGACAGAGCGTACCCCTCCAACACCATTTGCAACATTTCGGTCAAACGATTGTCCGAATGACAGTTGCAAACGGTTGCCGATTCCGAAGTCTCGTTATACGGCATTTTCGCTAACCTAATCTTTAACTTACGCATTATTAAAACATTTTCGATAGTTTCGTGAGACTTGAATTCACGAAATGTAGTGTAGAGACTGCGCAGCAAAGCTTCGGTCGCCTCGTAGTTGGAAAAATCAGTTGTTGACAGCTATATTAATAAAAACAACTCTATAAATACTATTCGCGAGACGCATAAATTAAGTGAGAAATAACTTACTTTATTACAATATCCTTCGACCAATAATTTCATCCTGGAATGTGGAACAGTAAACACATCGACTTCTTCCTGATACGGCGCCATTTTAATGCAGAAGATAAGGTCGTTCAGCAAGCACGTCATTCTTCCCTGTTCCAGAAATACCAAGTTATTTATTATTTTTTTTAAAAAATAAATTAATAAACACAAATTTACTTTTTTCGCGTATAAATTTTGATTTTATCTATTACTTTTTTTTAATACGTAATAATGAAAATGAATTCAGTCTCGGATCACTTAAAAACCCACTTGAACCCCGCCATGAACTCCAAATTGATTCAAAGATCAAGTGGAATTTATTAAGCTTTCGTCTTCATTTATGTAAACAAAATTTTATTAAACTTAATGCCAAAAAATATTCCATTACTTTCTGCAACAGCTTTATACTCTTATTTTTATAGCAACGTTATTTTTTTTTTTGGGGGGGGGGGGGGGGGGGTATTATTATATTAATAAAAATGGGCATTTTTGTATTTAAAACTTTTTTGTTAGTACGTAGGCCCTATAAAGTAATTAACTTTGGCTCAACAAATTTTTCAAGTAAAACATGTTCATATATTTATATTTCTGGATTTTTGCGGTTATTTATTCATTTATTTATAATAATAAAAAAAAAAACACCTCCGCCCACCGCAAAAATCGACTTAACTTTTACAGGGGAAAATTATCTTGGTTTTAAATAATTCTTTTATCTGATACTGTATTTATTATACTTTGTTGAATTATTGTTTTCAGATTTTTATTTTATTGTACTACCGGCACTTAGTTTTTTTTTTTTTTTTTGTTTGAATACGGTAGGCTACCGTATTTATTATTTTTTTAAAGACCCTTCTGTACATGCATTTAAATATTCCGAACTGTATTTAAAAAAGCGTTGTGCAGCGCAAAACTCAGTGTCGGTTTTATAGTTATATTGTAATTATACATTTTAAATACCCTATCCGGGCCTACCGATCGAATAAAAAGATTGAAATATTTCCCGGTTTTATTCCTCTTTTTATATACATGTACCGGTATTTATTTAAATTGGCTTCTAATTTTTATTTTAATGGTTGGATACGATTTTTTTTTGTGCATTTTCAAGGTTTTTATTTCTAAACTAATAATATTTCAGTCCAATTTATTCAATCTTTGAGTTACAGCTACATTAATTTTTTTTATAGTCTCGAATATGTTTTTAACGTCTGAATTTTGACTTTAATGCTGTTCACTGTTTACTCGCAGTCATGCTAATAAATTATTTTTCTTAAATTTAATACTCAGCTTTAAAAAAAAAAAAAACAAACTACCGTAGTTTCAAGTTTTATCCGAGGGCCATCCATAAACATTGCAATGTTTACCTTTCGAATGAGTTGAGCGTTGAGCTAAAAGAGGGCGCTGCAACCTCTGAAATTCCTCGTTCTCCCGCAACATTTCTCTCGTCAGTGGAGCCATTCAACCCCTTCACATTCCCCGTTGAATCGGTATTAAAGAAGGTGAGCTGGTTCGCTCAATCACCTGCCTGCCTGCCTTTCAAACTGCTGTAAACAATCGCACGCTCAACCTGGTCTCGCGATAAACTAACGATAATATTTTCACTTACCCCGCTCGCTCTTCAATCGAATGATGCAAAAATGCCTGGTTTCGAACACCGATTTCGAGATGCCGTTCGTAAAAAGTCCATGTGTCCACTCTGCCGATTACCAATGAGAGATCCGGTCCAGATCACAACATGTGGACACCGCTTCTGCGACACATGCCTACAAGAATATTTAAGGTAAGAATTATTATTTCATTTTATAATACAGTACGGTTATAACAATAATATTACTGTACATCTATACTGTAATTTTTTTTTTAAAAAATGGTTATGTGAGTTTCAACTTTTAATTTGGTTTATAAAAACATTGTTCTAATTTAAATCGGGGAATTTTTTTTTGATTTCTAACCTTCATAATAATAAATAAAATAAGTTACATTTGATTTTAAGGCCAACCACTATTTTATGAATGGCGGATATAAAAAATTCCTCTTGTCTGACCAAACAAAAACAAGTTTTAAAGAGCGATCATAAAAAAATTATTATACTGTACTGTAAAAAAAAAAAGTGAAAGTTTATTTGTGGAAGGAGAGATAGATTGAGAAAGGTATTTGAAGGTGAGGTCAAGGAAAAGTTGCAAAACGTGTTAAGTAAGAAGGAAATATACAAAAGTGAAGAACCATTTTTTTTTTTTTCATCTTAATTTTTTGTGGAGAAAATGTAAAAAAAAAAATAATAATAATTTTGATGAAAATAAATTTTGTTTACACCTTTTTTTTGAAAAGTCGAGTTAATAAGTTACACGAGTTTTTAGTAAATTGGGAGGTAAAAAGTGTTATAAGCGTGAAGAAGTTGCATGATGAAGATGGGCCCCCACCCCCCTTCCTGCAATTACTATCTTCAACATGGCGTATCAAGCAGAATTCCTTTCGTCTGCTCTAACCATATTGTTGTTGTTGTTATTATTATTACCCTAAGTACACTCCACCCATACACAATTATTCATTACTCGACCGTTCAATTCACCATGAACCTCAACAATGCGAAGCAACACTGAATTTCGCTTTACTTTTCCCTTCGTTTTCAAGTTCAAAAATAAATAAGTATTCAAAAATATTATTATTTTTTTTTTAAGAGTTATAAAATCAAACTTCGTCGAATTTTTAAAAATATTTTAAGTAAACAAATAAAAAAAATATATAGATGTAAAGATAATATCGCGCATGCGTGATTGATGATAATTATGTGGTTGATGCACATTCGAGGTTTATTGAAGTGTGAAATATTATCGGCGAGGAAGAAAAAAAAATTAAATACAAAAAGTTAATGTACAAATTGGTAGTAAATTGCGAGTCGTTTAGCGCATTCCAAAATGGCGACTGCGCGTGACTCATTAGAAAAAAGTGCGCTCGCTCGCACGCACCTGTGTAAAAGTACAATTATTGCGTTTGACCACCTCGCACGGAATTCTAATTAGATCCACACGCCCTCGCCTCGTGGTCTCAACCTACAAATCGAGACCCAGCCCACTCGGCCGTCATTTTCATTTTCAAGATTTTTTTTTTTTTTTCCCCGATCGGGTTCATCAGTATTTCGTTAAAGGTCACCCTGTGTTCCATCGAGCGTTGGAAAGGAGCAGGTGATGATGTGTGTCCTATATGGTACATGTTAGACACGTGTCGGGAGTGCTGAGCCAGCTGCAGGCTCGCTCGAGCCAACAGATGGCACCCATTATTTCCTATACATAGCAAGCGGTTTAAAAATCATTTTTCAACATTTCTAAATTTAAATTGATCTAAAAGAATTCCCCCATCAAAAAAAAAAAAAAAAAAATTCAGTCACACTTAAAATATATGAAATTTAGTTTTAAGAATACGTATTTTTAAAATTATTCTACTGTATTTATTTATTTTTTTCTATGTGAAATCTTGGAGAAAAGAAACAGCTTAAATAAATTTTCAGGAAGGTTCTCTGGGCAATTTTTCAGCGTGAAATTCTCGCTTAACTGACATTCAAACATATTTTAACGCTTACAATAATTATTCTCAGGACCAGATACATCGCGCAACCATAATGACAACCATCTGTTCTGGGTAATGTCTGGCTGAAGTCTTGCTAAATTTTTAAGTTTCAGCCGGAAGCAAAAGCTGCAGCAAGTGTTAAAATATAACACAGCTAAAAACGGGGAAATTTGTAATATACTATAGTTTCAACTAATGAAGTGACTTCATAATAAAATGTGCTAAAAGAAATTATTTCGATTTTCGCTTTCAAAAAAATGCTCAGTTCAGCAAAATAAATTTTCGCACTGAAATTTAAAAAAATTTCAATTTTATAAATCATTTTTTTTTCCTTTGAGAGGCTTTAAACTTTTTAAAGCATTCAAATATTTTAAAGTTATCAAATGTAATTTTTTTTTAAATAATAATTAACATTGTAATTATATTTAATTGGATTTTTTTTTTTATAAAAGAATAATTTTCAAAGTTAATCTGTTTTATTTTTTATTTATTTATAATATTTTTTTTTTGTTGTAATTGATTGGAGGGACAAATTAAATTAGCATACAATGAAAACCTTGCTTATCCAATAAATACAACCTGTCATCATTTTTCCAGCTTATAAAAAATACATAACCTTAATAATAATAAAAGGGCATTGAATCTAAGCATTGGACAATGTAAAACGTTTGAAAAATTATTACCGTCCAACATATATATATATATTTTTTCCTCTCCCGTTCACCATAAATAAAATTAGTCAAGAAGAGTGTTAGTTAGGTGGATAGGGTGAAAGATTTTGAAAAGAAAATGTATGTAGTAGATATGATGTAAACATTTCTTACATTGTGAACACAGCTGTCTCTTATCAGTGAATTTCAAGCACGATAAAAAAAACTCCAATGAAACCATCAACAAAGTTATTCGTCGGAGTTTTTTTTAACAATTTATTTAAAGAAAATGTTTTTGGTATAAAAAACAAGATAGAGAACCTTTTTTTTTTTTTTTTTTGTATTTTTACATAATTTACAACTAAAAAAATATTTTGTTCTATTTCCAAATGAGTGATTTCTGAACAAAAAGAATGCGTTTTAATTGTTTTTTTAACCTAATTAACTAAGTGTAAACAAGAAATTATCTCTTTTTTTTTTTACCTTTGCCCCACCCCATAAATAAACACTCACCCACCCACACACACGTACGAGTAAAAAATATTTAGCGAAACGTCGATACAACAAACTTTGGATATAACGAAATCATTGCTAAAACCAAATTTTTATTGAAGTTCCAACTGAACAACGAATTGAATACTGCAATATGCATACCCGAATTCTATTCGATGCAACGAAAGTTTGAAAATTTAAGGCTAAAACCCAAGTTAATTTTCTTTTTGAAGTTCGCTTTTTAACATTTATTGGTTATTGTTTAACCATTGCTTTTGATGGTTAAGGAGATTTAATACATGTGTAGCATTTATTGAGTGTCTTTTTGACTTGTTTTTAGAGTTTTGTAACTTGTTTTTACAGTTAAGCAACTTGATTTTGCAGCTTATAAAATTTTTTTTTTTTTTTGAAATTTAGTAACTTGCTTTTGTAGTTTGGTATCTTGCTTAGGCACATCAGTGACATCATAAACTTATTTTTGTAGTTTGGCAATTGGTTTTTTAAAGTTTAGCTAATTGTTTTTTGAAGTTTAACAAGAGGTTTTAGATGTCTAACAACTTGTTTTTGAAGTTTAATAACTTGTCTTTGTAGTTTGGTATGTTTTTAGAGTTAGAGAGTCCCACCTTAAAATTGTGCGCGGCATATTATTAATGATAGTTGCATTATTCCCAACGAAATCTCGATATAACGAAGTAAATTTTACCTCGTAATCCTAAACTTCGTTGTATCGATGATTCACCGTATTAAATGATATGATGATAGGGGGGAGAAAAAAAAAGGGTCAGTCAACTGGTAGAGAAAAATGTTTGTCGCCATCTTGGAAACGCGGTAGCGCCACCTTTAGAGAGGATTTTGAACAGGAAACTAGTAATTATTTGGAAACACAGATACATCAAGCCTAAAGTTAACAGCAACAAACACAAGAGTGTTTGTTTGCTCGTTATTTGCAAATGCATTGTGGGAACTTATTTTAGTGTGGTGACAAGTGAAGCGTGATTTTTCTCTACGCATTGTCTCAACTTACAAAATGTGTATTAGATGTGGAACACGTGTGCGCAAGTGTGGACGTGCATTTCACCTGCCTCAAAATAATAACAATAATAATTTTTATTATTTTTTTTCTATTTGTATCAAAATGCTTTTGATGAATTGAATGTGCGAAAAAAATAATTTTCTTTTTTTTTTTATGAACTTTTTAACGGGCTTTTTATTATTTTTTTAAAAAAAATCTTCGCATCGTTTGACATCACTGTTATACTAGCGATTCTAATTGTGTGTAGTTCACGTTGAATGCGAGTGTCAGTAGATTTACTAACGGATTTTTATGCTTTATTTGATGGGATTCCCACTTGCTTTGACACATTAAACTTGAATGGAATAACATTAAGGGTAACGTTTGTTTAATATTCTCTTTATTTTTTTTTATTTTTTTGCAAGTTAAATTAATGAACGAAAAATAAAATACAGTAAATGGTAAATTACAACCTCATCTTGAACTTTTATTACTTCTTTTAAAAAGAAATAAAGTGTCAAATTTATCAATGCATTAAATTCATGTTTGCTACTGTTGATTTTGATCAAGCTTAATTTTACATTAGCAAATAAATTAATTTGTTGAAGTAAAAGTAAATTATAAACCAGTTTGTAAATAAAATTCTACAGTGTTTTTTTGTTGTTGTTGATCAAAATTAAGTTTAAAGTAATAAAAAAATTAATTTATTAAAATAACAAATTTTACTTGCTTCTTTTGTAAGAAAATATGTCCAAGTTGAAAAAGTAATTTTACTGTATATGCGCGAGGCAAAATGATTAACTTATAAAAAAGATTTAATTTTAAACTACAAATTACGACAAAAATACTATTTATAATTTTTTTTTAAATACATGAATGTTCTTAATAAGCTTAATATTACAAATATGTTTTTAAATTTTTAAGAGAAAATTAATACTTTAGAAATAATGTTTTGCCATTTTTTTTTTCATTTTCAAACAAGAAAATGTTTTTGATAAAAACATCATAAAAAAAAATACCATCTAGAAAGTAGTTTGATATGTGACTCCCACTCTCTGGTTCTCTGTATCCCTGAGATGGGACCGCAAAAAACGCGCTTCTGTTTTTCTTGTTAAATCTGTGTTAAGTACCGATAAACAACAATAAAGAACACCCATGCACTACATAGGTGTTGTATTATTTGAGAAAAAAAATAATGGCATTATTTTAATATAAAAAACAAATAAAACTGTAAAATTCAGTAAGTCGAAAGTGTTTTCCATTCTTTGTTTACCCCCCATTTTGAGTTATTTCCCATTCATTCTGTTAAGCGTAAATAGTCTGTGTTGGTTTAACTGGTTTGGCATCGAGTGCTAGACCCTATTGACCAGACTCCGTCGGCAGATGATGCTTTCGAGGTGAGCCGAGACGCCAGGTGAGAACTTAAAGAGCAGGTAATAAGAAAAGGAGAGAGAGATTTCAGGGTACGGCTCTCCTTTTATTACCTGTAGCTCCTCCCCCTTCTCTTCAGCTGATTGGTTGAAGGGATTGGCGCGTGCCGTCTGTTCGGACGGGCACGTGTCGAAACATCTCACTCTACTCGCTTCGCTCAGCTCGCGACTTTAGACTTGATTCGCAACCACCGGAGTCGCGTTCAACTACCACCACCTCCGGTTCTCTCGGTCACTGCTCGCACCGAACCGACACACTGACCATCCCGATATCCACGAGAAATATTCACAATTGTGCCTTCGATTTATTATTATGGATTTGCCTTTCTTATCTTATCTTCTAGTGCAACTTCTGAGAAGGTAGGGCGAGATACATTATTCAGGTGTTTATTTACATTTTAACTACTTGGTACGATATCTTATCGATAACGTTGGTGACGTAAATAGTTACTGGGGTTTTGGGAATGGGTTATTTATTTTTTTTTAAAAATCAATATTATTATAAGATACTGTATATTCGAAATGTCATTTTTTAAAGGAAAACTTTTATTGATGTGTTATCTATGTTTCCAATTTGTTTGCATTAAGTTCACTTCCTGCTTTAAAATAACTTTTTTTCCCCCTGTTTTAATTGTAAGCTTTATAATCTATTTTTTAAAATCTAAAACGTAGCCGTATTCGTGTTTAGAAATCAGCACACTTTCGGTTCTAAAATAATTTTTTTCAAGTTCTATTCTTTAAAAGTGATACTCAATTTTTACTTGCCAATTTTTTTTTTTACTCGTACATGCAGTTTGCGAGATAATTATAAAGGCGTTCACTAATTATCTATTTCCGGAATTTTTATTATTCTGCATCTGCTCAAATATTTGCATTTTTTTTTCTATCTTTCCAACTGCCAAATGTGAAAAATCTGGCGCAGCAGTCATTTGGCGCTAAATATTTTAATTTTTCTCTTACTCCGTGGGCAAACCAGCCATATGTTATGATTGGTAAAATTACGTGTGGAGAGATAAGTGGGTGGTGAGGAGCCTTAACGACTATTAAGTTACTAGAGGAGTGGATATTTAAGGAGAGAGAGAGCAATTTGCATAACAAAAATTCTTGGAAAAAAAAAAACGTCCTTTATGACGTCATTTCTTAACATCTGTTCGAGGTCCATTCAAGCTTTGGGTGTGTATTTGAAGGGGAGCGGAGGGTTAGGGCGTTTAGGGTGAGGGAGGAGGGTGCAGCACGTGCTGAAAACGAGGGTGCGACAGACGGAACATATTTCAACGCTTTTTTTGTGTGTGCTAGTAGCCTTTGACAGGTGCATTATGAAGGACAACGACATTATCACCACCCTCTATCGCATTGGTAGCGTGCGTGTTTCGGGAGCTAAAACGGTCGATGGGCAGAAATGAATGAAAAACATTTTGCACTTAGTCGATCGACGGGAAAAATCACAAGCGAAGCCATTATTATTTCATTTTTAAAAATATTTTAAGGGAGTGAGTAGGTGGATTTAGGGTAGTGGGTGTGGAAGGGGATTTAGGGTGTTATTGGTGGGAGAGAGAAGGAGAAAAAGAAAAAAAAAAGGACAGGAAACGGTGGTCTTGGTTTATAATTTTTGATGCTAACGTATAAAAAGTTTGATAATTTCATCAACTCATGGTGAAGCAGTGATGCACCACGTGACCACAGTGCGAGACCATTGTTCCCTACGCAACATGCATTCTTAAGCATTATTCAACTGTGGGATACTTATTTTTTTCTTTTTAATATCAAAATCTTTTTTGGGGGAAAAAAAAAATTATTAAATAAAATAATAATAATAAAAAAAAAGGAAGAAACTTCGATTTTACGTTATTGTATTTAGGGTGGTGCTATAAGGAGGGTACACATACTGTAGTCATTCCTCATTATAAGGAACCCCTTGTACTGTAGTGTATTAGGTACAACCCTGAAAAAATAATGTTGGAACCCCGTTTTAATGAGACTTTTAAGTAGATGCACATAGAATTTTTTTAACTCTCTTATAAAATAAGAATATCCTTTAATTTCTAAATACTTTATGAATTAAATTCTTGGTCTATTATTTTGGAACGACTATGCAGGCCCGGATTAATCTTTGTACTTAATAAACTCCCTTTAACAATCGGAGAATTTTAGCCACTATTTAGCGTCAGTATTCTGAAAGATGTACAGTACCGAATTAAAATAAATGAATTTTTGCTTTAGAAAAATACAGTATACGAATTTCCTCCCATTTTAAATGAGGACCCTAGGCCACGGTCCGAGCCTGCGAATATCACATTCTTTTATTTCTGCAGTTTTGAATGTTTTGATAATTTTTTTCTTATTTTTAGCTCTAAAAAAGTTTTCTTCAAATTTTTGGGGGATTTTTTTTCCCTCAAATTCCTATCTTAGGTTTTTTTTTTCCCTCTCGAAATTTCAATTTTAAGTTATTTTGTTTTCCACAAATGTTTATTTTTAACCATCTTTCTTCAACAATTTTTTATGCTTATGTCTTCACCACATTTTCACTTTACCTAATTATATTTTTCTTAAAACATCTTAGAAGAAAAGAAAAAAAAAGTTTGAGTTTTTGTAGAATCTAAAATTCGGGCTTTTAAAAAGTAAGAGGATGCATTAAGGAATTTAACATCAAAAAGATGCAAATGCAAAATCGAAGGTGACTTATGTCAATTACAACCCATATTCATTTTTATTAAACCACCAAAAAAAAAAAAAAAATCAAAATTGAACAAAAAAAAATATACCGGTATATATTTTCCTACAAAGATTAATTGAAAAAAACTTTTTTTTCTCTCCCTCTCAAATTTGAAAGGTTAAAAAAATACTGTGGCAAATTAACAAGTGCATACAATTTTCTTGCGAACAAATTAATCTTCAGTGAAGCACATTCTTTACCCCCTCCAAATTAAAGAATAAATTCCTTTCATCCATCAAGTAAATAATCTCCCGCATTTAAACACAATCTTTATCACCGCAATTAATAATACTTGGAGTAATATTCTACAGCCATTTGTTTACGAAAACACCCATTGAAAATAATAAACGAGTCGATGATGAGAGGTGAACTATTAAATCCATTTAATATTAAAAGGAGAAAATGAATGCTAATTTGCCCCCCTCGTTAAAATATTACAGGTTGGAGAAAATAATAACGAGTGTGACGTCATAATGAGTCTATTTTCATTATTTATTCCTGACATACCTGAGGCTTTAAAAATGTATACACACACACAGCTATCCCACACGTATTATTATCATCATAGGTGAAACATTAGCATTATCCTTTCACCCATTGAATTTGATTTAGTAAAAAAGAAAAAGCGCCTCCTTTGCTTCCATTCAAATTGAAGGGATGATTAGTTTAGTTTAGTCTTGTGTATATTAATAAGGAGGTAAAAAAAAAGTGATAGGACGCTAGGTAGCGTGGTGAAGGAAGTCAAGGTAGAATGTAAAGGTCACGCGATGCTTTTCCCACGTGGAAAAAGAAAATGATTGCTCCAAACGTCTTCGTTCTATGCATTTTCCCATAGACATTAAAACGAGAGAAAGGATGCCTCTCCTTTTCTCATTTCAATTTTTTTTTTAAAGTTTTTCTCTTTCACTCACTCTTATTTTTTTTTCTTCTTCAACGGGAGATACGAACAGAATATACAGGCAGTCGTCCACTATTTTTGACCAGAAAAACTTTCTATACCGTAATAACAAAAGTTGAAAGGAATGGTGTTGTCAATTTTGACAATTTATTCGTTAAACCGGTAATAAAAATTGGTTAAAAGTATATATAAAAAAAAGGGAGACTCAAAATTAATTAGAAATTGCTCAAGGAAATAGCTTTGAAATCAAACAAAAACATTCGTTAGAGTAAGTTTCAGCTAGAACCTTGATGACACGCCAGCTGATTTCTGAAAACCTAACCGTCAACACTTTTTAAAGACATTTTGAAGACTAAAATACACTGTAGTCAAAAAATAACAATCAAATTTCTTACTGGTATTTAAAAAAAAAAATCTATTACGCTACTTTTCAAAATATTATTTTTTTTTAAAAAAATTTTTGGCACGCAAACATTGAAACCTTCATCACAAGAAAGCGAGGTAGAGGGGGGAGAAATTCGTTGTGCCGAAATTAATAATTTTCGACTATTGATTGATAAGGAACTGCTAATACATTTTTCAAACGATAAAATCTGATAAAAAAAAATATGAATTAAAAAAAATTAGTTCATTAGTAATAAAATTAAATTACTAGTGCATGTACTAAAAACACTTCAATAATAATATTAAAAAAAACAACATAATTCATTTAATTAATTCTAGAGTGGAATAGATGTGTTACCATAAAAAAATCTAACTTATTATTTTTTTTTTTTACAGTTTTTTATAATTAAAGTCAGATGATGATCAAAAGCTTGTGATGCAAGATTAGCATATTATCATATTTGAATTTATATTCAAGTAATTAGTTTTTCGTTATTTACTTTATTTAAATGCGAAGAAAACTAATTACAGTACACTGTATACTCAACATTTAAGTGCCAATTAAGCTCAGTTTTCTAAATACTCAAACATTTTTATAATTATTTATTTATTTTTTTTAAAAAAAAAAAGGCGTTAATATTGTATACGAAAGTGGATGACTGCCTGTATATTCCTTTTCATAATAACCACATTGATAATAATAATATTGAGAAGGGATGAAAAAAATAATGTTTTTAAATGTCCAGTTAACGAGTGAACCGGTTTCTCCACCCGATCATCTTAAACCCTATACCCACCCATTTTACCCCTCAATTTTTAATTTTGTTGATTGACGACGTTTATGGCCGAGCCTCCGCCCATTCCCACCCTAAACTAGTGTGACCCGTGACCCCACTTTTCTCACACCATCTCTTTAAAGAATTTACTTTTTTTTTTTTCTCTCCCCCTTCGAAGATGAAATACACTGTTGAGTCACTTGAGTGAGAGAAAAAATAAAATGTGGTTTAGCCCGAGTTTTAACCCGACTTCCGTTTCAATTAAAGCGCACGCGTTGGGGAGCGAGTAGATCGAGAGAGTTCAATCAGCGGATGTGGGGTCAAGAACAATTGGTGGGAATTAGAAAAAAAATTTTTTTTTTTTAAAAAAAAATTAGAGGGGATAAAAAAAAAAAGTTATTTTTTTTTCTTCGTATTTCATTCTTAAATTATATTCAATTTCACCTGCTCGTTTTCAAAATCGAACGTTTTAAACGCTTCGTAAAATATCGTCGCTTGTAAATAACAAAACAGCTGATTTTGTTGACGGGAAATCGTTCGTTTTTTTTTTTTATTTATTGTTTTTACTAATTACACGATAACGAGTAACGGAAATTTCATTGCCAGTAGTAATTATATTGTCGAAATTGAGCTCGGAATTTTAGCTCATTTCTATTTCTCGAAATTCGATTCTTAAAAAAAAATAATGATCTCTTAACATTTCCTTTTAAAGTACACCAAAAATGACGTTAACTCAATTTTATAAAATCTTAAATCGATAGGGGGTACATAATTTATTATGGTTAATAAATTTCCCCCAGTTATGAAAATAAATTTTAGGTCAATGATTAAGGTGGATCCTATTTTATTTGGAATTGATAAATGTAATTTACTTCCAAGGATAATAGTTTTGCGTGCGATTTGTAAAAGCAATTATCGCTTTTACACTCACCCTGCATAATCGATAATAATTTATAATTAGATTCATGGGTTCGTCTTTCAAAGCTATTATACTACAGAAAAATCTAATGATATGTTACGAATTTTAAGAAAAGAGATACCGTATGATTTATGGCGTTATCATACCAAAATTCATTACAATGTACCGGTATCAATTGCACGTACAGCATCATTTCTAGCAAAATTGAGTTCATACATCGTATTAAGGTTTTAATTTTGCGAGTTTTAGTGCAATAATTGTAACATCCGATCAGCCAATACAGACCGATATTTGAAGATTTTTCAAAAACAACGTATACGGTATATTGAAACTTTTTTCAAACCCTGTTAAAGACGGAAACCCGATTGATCGCACAGAAAAATCGAAAACGAATTAAACATCTCTAAAACAAAAAACTGTTTAGCGCGAAAACGGAAGCTTTTATGAACCCTGTTTAAAGCGAAAAATAATTAATGTATAAAATTATGTATCTGTAACTTTTAATGCCCCTGCAGTTTTTGTAGAGGAGGATAAGTGGCTGCTGAAAGTGTAAAGTTTGAGCTTGCAAACCTTTCAAACTACTGTACAGTACTGTAGTTGTGAGTCTTGTGTGCATGAATGAAAAAGTCTGGTCAACGGAGTAAAAAATATACCTTTATGTCTTTTATAGCCTTTACAAGCTTATAATTATTTTGAATTATAATTTTTTTAACGCCGTAAAACTACTGTACTTTTTTTTTTTTTTTTTGCTATATATTTTTATCAATTTTCCTCACTAAAAAAAAAAAAAAAAGGTGAGAGAGAAGAGGCGTAATACTTGAAAGTTGAAAACTGCCATTACACATTTTGATAAAATGACTTCTTAATTTGTTCTTGCTCATCGTTCTCGTCTCCGCGTCATCGTCAAAATTTCGTGTTAACACTCGAGATAAATGTAAAATTGACAGGAAGTGATATTTTACGGGGGCGCCATGCATCAAAAATCATCTCCCGAGGGTGCCTATTAGTGTTTACTTAAACGGAAGTTAACGTGTAAACAAAAATGATTAACAGGAGCCGGCTCGAAGGGACCGGTGAAAGCCAAGCCTCGAGAGAGCCTTAAGGGTGGATGAGAAAAACGACTGGAAAAGAGAAACCATAACAAATCGATACTCACGAAGAGGGGGGAGAAAAAAAAAAACGAAAATTAAAAAAAGTTTTCACACAGTAATAAGCGCTAAACCAAATGTAAACAAACATGCCAGATATTGTGTACAATGAAAATGTCGGTACAACGAAATTCATCTGGATGGGCAATTTTTTTTCCTCCATTCGTTGTATGTAAAATTAAAAATGATAGAACATAATAATTATCATAAAAAAACACCTAAAAAAATACAGCATGGTCATAAATTTTCATTAAATAACGAACGACATTTCGAATTTCTACAAAAATTAATTGAAAAAACCAATACAAATCTTAATAAATTCAATCAAAAAGTAAGTTAAAATTTAAAAAATAAGTGTTTTTCTTTTTAAATTTATCGTCAATAATACTGAAAGTTCGTTTTAAAAAATAAGGATTTACAAAAAATGTGTTATTTTGCATCAGGTCTAGTTAAGAGATTGCGGTTCGTTGTATCGACTTTTCACCCATAAAAAAAAAATTTGCTGATTTTTGCTTAAAAGGCGGAGATAATCCATATAAAGTTAAGCGAAATATTTGATAAAAGAAAATAAAATTACGTAATATTTACGCTCGATTAGATCTATGTAATCTATAAAAAGTATCGTGCAAATAATAAATAAATTGGTTTCTAAGTGCGCGTTTAAGTTAACAATCAATTTGAAAGCGACGTCGGGTATTTTTTGTTGCCAGACGGATACGGTAATAATAATTCGTGTTGCACCATAGCGGTATCGTACTGCGCAAGCGCTATAATGTGCATTACACATTCCTTTTCTCCCTTGTATCATTCCTTAACCCTTTCACACAAATTCCTCTCTCTTTTCCGCCGTTGTTTATAAAAATAATAATAAAAGAGAAATTAAAGGTTGTAGAACCTTTTTTTTCCTTTTCACGTGTGCTAATTTTTTTGTTTTTTTTAAAACTCATGTCTAAAACTTGTATAGACATGTATTTACAAGATTTTTCCGGCATGATAATATCCTAAACACCTTCAAAGTAAAACTGGTTAATTTTATAAAATTTCATAGTCATTTCGTAATTCAATTAGAAGGACTTGACTTAAAAGCTTGAAACGGTATTTTAAAGCTTAAAAGTTATTTACAGTACGTGGAACGTAGTTAAAATTACGTACCGTACTTTTAATTTAATACCGTGCCGGTTCTTGAAACGCTATTTTTATTAAACCTACTTTAAACAGTTTTTTTTTTAATGCGATAATCGTTGTTTTTAGTTCTTAAAACTGGCATTTAAATGACTCGCGAAAGTATTATCAGGTCTCGAAATGATATACCGGTATTAAATACATGAAAGCTTCCAGAGCTTACCGGTTTACATTATTTTATAGCGCCGGTGCCTTTTAACGGTAAGGTATTTGATTTCTTGAATCGTTCAAATACGTAAAACAATATTTTAATCACTAAAAACGTTAATTTTAATGGCTTTAAAGGCGATATTTTAAATGCGTAAAACCTTGCTTTTAATGGTAAAACGTTTCCCTCCCATTTAATTAGCATAAGTATTAAAAATTTTTTTATCATTTTACTAATTCATGATATTTTTCTATGTTTATTCTAGTGAAGGGATCTTTAAGTGTCCAGAAGATCAACTGCCATTGGATTATGCTAAGGTAAGCGAATGTGGGTGACACACTGCGTCATTTATACCCAAATAAATAGAAAAAAAAAAAGGAATCACATTCCATTCACGGCTCATGATGTTTATGACCCATCTTTTCCCATCTCCTCCGCTTAAATCTATTTTTTTTTTTTTTTATTCTTTAAATACAAATCGTTTGCCTTACCGAAAAAAAAAATAACTTTTTTTTATTCTCTTATTCTTCGAGGATTTTTTTTTTATTATTCTCTTATTAAATAAATGAGAATTTTTTTTTGGGACGAGTGTATTGTGTCATCACTTTCAGACTCTCAGCGGTTCTCATAGGAATGGAATGTGGTTGCTGAACGTGGAACATTTGCTTTGTCTCGATCGCTTTTTTTCTCTCTCTCTTCTCTCTCTCTCTTTTTTTTATATTTATAAAAATAAAATCGAGTGAATGGGGGAAAACAGAATCGGTAGAGTTTTGCGGTAAAATAAAATCCGAGGAGTAAATAAGTTCCTCTTTCAATTCATTCATGCGTGAATGGTAATAATAAACAGGGGTATTCCATCTGGATACACAATATTATTCGTTAATATATTGGTTAGTAAACACAGGTGACACTCCCGTATCTCACCGCTACTGCTACTTTGTGCACGAAAAATACCCCCACCCACTCGCTACATTTTACGGATTTTCCAGGTGTCCTTCAAAAAAGTTTTAACAAAACTTTTTTAAAAAAAAAAAAAGAAAAAAAGAAAAGAAATTACACTTGTAAAAATTAATAGGTAAAAAAAAAATTCAGTTTTTTGATTGTACGTAGGAAACGAACCAATAAATAGAACAAACAAGTGTAAATGAATTCTTCCTTCTGGTAAAAAAACACACAGTACCGGTACATTAACTAACTCGATTATTTTTTTTATACCGGTAATTATTTTCTTTAAAAAAAAATAAACACTTGTTCGAAGATGTTTAAAGATTCCAGAATTTTCCCAACAAAAAATAACGACAAATTAGTTTAAAAAATTTTAACTGCTAAAAAAATGAAATAAATCTTTAGAAAGTGTTTAAAAAACAACAAAAACAAAGCTCTTAAAATAAAATTAAATTATCGTTTCTAGATTAAACCAAATTACCGGTAGTTTTAGAAATTATATTTGTCATTTAAACAATAATTTAAGTTTTACCATATTTAAGTTATTCTATAAAAACTTAGTTTTTAACAGCAAAGTTTTAATACTTTTTATGCCTTACTAACTGCTTAATCAGATTTATTTTCTCTTTTTCAAATACGGTAATAATAATAATTTCTTCATGAAACGTTTTCTACAAGTTAAGTTTTAAAACCTAAAATAATTTCGTAATGCAGTACCGGTAAATAAAATAAATCCCAAGCTATTTTCGAAAGGTATATATATATTTGTGAAAAGCATCAATTGCATGAGCTTGACCCTCTGGAAATGAATAGCCTTAATAACACCTGGATTCGAGTATGTTACGCTTCGACAATGCGATCCTTTTATGCGTTGGGAATCTCTTCTGAATGAGCCAGCAAAAAAAAAATGGCTGTTAATCCCCTCATTGGGAATCCTGACAGCTGAAATTCGAATGTTCAATCCGCTCCATTCATTCAACCATTCGTCTCCAATCTCTATCTCTCATCTTTTCGAATGATAAATTTCCGACTGCATTTAAGAGATATATACCCTCGCTATTATACACAAATATCTAGTTAACTCCTTAAAATATCAGAGGGAAATTAAGCGTGAGGATCCCCTAAAATTTAACCCTCTGAAAATAGTTGGTTTTGCATGAGAAAGATGGCCACCTGTTTCAATTAGGCTCATTAGATCAGCACTACTCGTACACCACAACCAGCAGGAATATATCTTCTGCTTTTATACCAATCTTCGTTTATGAAAGGCAGGGGAGAAAAAATAAAAAATTTAACTTACATGACATATGATCTTGTTCTCATCTGCTTCTCGTATTTCACACAAAACGTTGCTTACTAGTGGATGACACGAAAGCCGGATTTAACCGAACCATATTCGATTGACACTTTTTTCCTGTCAAATATTGTTAAAAAGATTAATCACAAATTTGAAAAAAGAAAAAAAAATCAACTTTAATGAGTCAATTAGAATTTTTCCTATATAAAAAATATACTGTATCTAAGCAAATGTGTTTTTAGAACATTATTTAAGCCACTTCTACCCCTATCAATCTTATATTTTTTTTATAAATCACATTAGATTTTTTAAAAAATAAAATTATGTACAGTGTACTGTATCTGAAATTAAATTTCATAAGCGTATATAGATGAAATAAAAAATTATAGCAGCTAGAGAAGAATTAGTCATTGGCCTTTCTATTAATTTTTGTTGTTGTTATCAAACGGTTTTTTAAAAAAACCCAACTTTTTAGTCATAATTTTTATTTAGCTTAACTTTTACCGAACCTCACCCTAACTTCCCTAAATTATTCATTCGCTTGATCTTTACAAAAAATATAAACCTCGCCTATACTAATTTAAATTTCGTAAACGTTTCAAAATGTTTTTACAAATAAGACATCCTACTAATGTCAATCTAGATGTAAGATAAAAAAACTTACCACATTCTTGCTTTACTTGTCATCTGTATCCAGTTTCCTAAAAAATATTTAAAAAAAAAAATAATTATTTTCAATTTAGTTACAGTATTTACATATCATTATTGTTTGCTTAGTTTATTTTTTGCCTACATTTAATTTCGTTTTAACATTTCGACTAAGTTTGAACATTAAATCACAAAATTATTATAAAAAAAAAAGTTTGTTAAAAACTTTGGAGGAACTTAGTATTCACCCTTCAATTTGTTTCGGCGTTGGTACAATACTTTCTGGTATAAATAGATTGCTTCATAGCAATTACTTTTTAAAGAAAACAAGCTCAAGATTGAAGATACCGCCCTTAACATAAAATTTTTTTTTCTAAAAAAAAAAAAAAAAATCTGAAGCAAAATTGAATAAAATTCTCGACTTTTTTTGGTGCGAATGTCGGAAAATAAAAGTACTTGTCTCTAAAAAAAAATAGTAGAACAACACATGTCGGCAGTGTTAATTGATGGGTCGCAACTTAGTTGGAATTGACTTTCATATGGATGTTATTAGTTGAGACTAAATTAGTAAATAGAATAGAAAAAAAAAAAAAAAGAAACAGTTATGAGCTGCAGTCGTTTTGCTATACGAATGTTGTTGACCCCATCCGTTGGCACATATGGGGAAATATATATATTTATATACGTTCTTGCTTCTTCAGCTGTTACATCTCTTGCGAACCATCTTCTCCATCAAACACCAACAAATCTCCTCCTCTCGCATTTTTTATATCATCTATCTCTCACTAAACTGTCACTATACACCACCCAGCACCCTTTTCCTTCCTCTCAGCCTCCCCCCTACTAAACCATATTCTGTACCCTATAGTGCACCGCAACACTCCTCCTCCGAAATATCTTTTCAGACACTGAATATACATTGTCGTATCGTAGGAATTGAGCTCGATACTCGCTGATTCAATTACTCACAGCTGCACTGCCGAGGGATTTTGTTGGGTCTTGAAAAACCGGGGTTCAAAAGACTCACGTTCGATCTTATTATTCCCTCGCGAGACTTTTTATTCATTCTGACGCAAGATTTTACAACTATCACATCATAGAAAAAAATCGAGCGCCAAAAACTTTTTAACGTGGCGAGTTAAAAGTTTTATTTTACTTATAAGTGGATTAAGTTTCGATTTCGCGATAATGTAATGTCGGATCAAAAGATGGGAAAAAGTTTAAAAATATGGAAAAAACGGCCTTTAAGTTATCCAAGTACTTGGACAAATTCTTCAAGGCCTGTTCCCATGTACGAGTGTGCTGTGAGTAATTGTTGAAAAATTTAATTGCTTGCCTTGCTTATTAATTTAGAAAAAAAAATTAATTTACATTCTACAAAGTTTTAAGTTAATTAATGTGAGGATTAGTAATACTATAATCCTTATCTACATTTAAAGCAAACCGCTAAAATTAAGCTTACTATAATTATTACTATTATTAGAGAAAATAAATTTTACCCTATAATTAAAACGATGGCAATTTTTGGTTCCATTCCGATATAAAATTAAATAAATTGAAACTAAAAATACCGCAAAACATGGCATTATATTAATACATGTAGTCTAGGCTACTGTATAAAAAAACCCCATCCTGAACTTTCCTTTCAAATTAATTAAGTTTTTTCACGAAAGTGATTAAGTAGAAACTTGATTTTAAAATATTCCTTTAAGAAAAATCCTGTCAAGTACAGTGAAAACTTGTTTCAAAATTTCTAAGAGAAAATTAATAATTAATGAATTTTATCGCTTTTTTTTTACTTCAGATATATCCTGATCCCGATGCTGAGAAAAGTATAATGGGCTCGGTGGTTTACTGCATACACCATCGCGAGGGTTGCAAATGGATGGACGAGCTGAGTAAACTCAAAGCTCACCTCAACACATGCAAATACGATGCAATTCCCTGTGTCAATCATTGCGCTGCTATGATACCTCGTCTTCTCATGGAAGATCATATCAAATTCACCTGCCCTAAACGTCGTACGAAATGTGAATTCTGCAATAAAGAATTCCTAGGAGAAATGCTCGAGGTATGTGAAATTATACTTTTGAAAAAAAAATTCAATTTTTGAGAGCATTTTCTTTCGATATTTTAGGGTCATACAGGTAGCTGTCAATACGAACCGATTTACTGCGAAAATAAATGCGGATCAAAACTTCAGCGTAGGTTCATGAGTACTCATCGATTAGCCGAATGTATTAAAAGATTGGCTCCTTGTCGTCACTGCCTTAAAGAGTTCGTTTTCGATACGATTCAGGTAAATAAAAGTTAAATTAATAACTTTTAGTTTGTTAAAATCGTAGCAAGAATGAATTTCTATAACTAAAAATGTTTTCGTTTTTAATTCTAGGCGCATCATGCCAAATGTCCACGCTACCCGATTACTTGTCCAAACCGTTGTGATATGGTGAAAATTCCCAGAGAAGATCTCGAGAATCACCTAAAAGAACAGTGCCCGTCTATCGTCATGGCTTGCGGGTTCAAAGAAATGGGCTGTCACTTTAAAGTAAAAAAAAATTTTATAAACGTCTAAAAATGTAGAAATATTAATGAGTAAATCGTTAATTTTAGGGAGCTCGAAGTGCCTTAAACATTCACATCGAAGACAGCACCAAACAGCATTTATTAATGATGTGCGGTTTGGTAGTAAAACAGCAGCATCAAATTAGTTCCCTAAAAATGGCACTTCAAAATGCGAACTTGAGTTACACAGGCAACTTACTATGGAGAATAACCGATTTCGCGGCAAAAATGGCGGAAGCTAAGAATAAAGAAGGTTACGAATTGTGCAGCCAGCCATTTTATACTAGTCAGTTCGGTTACAAATTGATGGCTACTTTGTTTCTAAACGGAAACGGCGCTGGTGAAAGCACGCATTTTTCGATTTACATAAAACTACTTCCAGGAGAATACGACTCACTTTTACATTGGCCTTTTTCGCAGACAATCTCGTTCACGCTTTACGACCAAGCTTCCAATCCCGATAGAGCTTGCAATATTGTAGAGAGTTTCGTACCCGATCCAGGTTGGAAGAACTTTCAAAAACCCAGTTCGGATCCAGATTCACTCGGCTTCGGGTTCCCCAAATTTGTCTCTCACGAAACCATCAAGAAACGACATTATGTGAGAGATGATGTAGTCTTCATTAGAGTTAAAGTAGATCCCAGTAAAATCATCGCCGTCTGAGATCTAAACAATAAATTTGTAAATAACTGTTCTTTTTCGAAATTTTGTGAAATTAACATCATCGACATTTATTTTATTGTAAAATATTATTTCCTAGTTGTTTTTAATAATTATCAAATTCAAATGTTTTTGTTTTTAAACAAAATGAAACATTTGGTCACTTTTAACTTCTCCATTTATGTTTTATTTCTTTTATCTTGTGAAATGTGGATGTCAATTACTAGTCTTTACTCTAAATGTATGAAATTATTGAACGAAATTTCTTACTCCTTTTGTCATTAAAACAGGGAAGATGATTGACCAATAATTAAGATAAAATTTTAAATAATATGATTATATAACATAAGCACTTTTATATTGTATGAAGCACTTTTTATATAAAATACTTAGTGATTAATAAATTTTTTGAAATAAAATTCCCAAAAGTTTTAAATTTGATGATTCATGCAGATATTACTGTACTACGATATGTGATTGGGCGGAATTTTCAAGGTTAGTTGTTTATAAACCATATGCCTGCGCAAAATAGGTCAAATGAAAACAAAAAAAAAGTTTTTAAACACGTTCAGAATCAACAATCCCGTATTTTTCAACATCCTAGCATATTATGTTCGGCTCCACAAAAGTGATGACACCGTAAATATTTGCTATTATACAAATAAACACTTTAATCAATTACAACTTTTATAAAGAACTCACCATGAATTAACAAAACTTGCAAACTGTTTGAGCCAAGGTTACAATTAAAACGTATTTATTGCGAAGACCCACTCAGCTTGCCACCTGTTGCCTATTTAAATTACAAAATCACGTATTAATAAAACGCTATTAACTGCAAAAAACATTTACTCTAAATTTACGTTTCTCATCCTGTGAAGATGATCCAAACATCTAGTTAAAAATGAGCGAATCGTATTGATTTCCATCATTGTTAAGTGATCTAATTTTGCGTGAATCTCATCGCTCTTGACGAAAGCATCGATAGAGCTCCTAAGTTTCGCTACTCGAACGTCCCAAATATCTTTTACCAAAGTTCTTATCTCATCTGCTCTTGGTACTTCGTCAATTGCGATATTTAGAATCATTTGCGACACTTCCATGTAATGCTCGCAAGGCATTTTGGTGAATAGTTTCGACTCGATTTCCTCCTGTTTCTTAGCTTCTAAAACGTCCACGTCCATCCACGCGGGTAAAACCAACCGACATTTATGCCGCTGTTTAAGGTTAACCGCCAACCACAAAGGGACTTGAATCGGCTGCCCGGCGACAAAAGGACCGACATCTCCAGAAATGAGATACAAACGATCGTGGTTGAAATTGGGAACGATACCGATCTTTTTGTTTTCAGCTATAAACTCTACTTCATTAGTGTTCATTTTCACTGCTTACATCTATTAATATTAACAATTCATTATTTTCTTTCTGCTAAACACATAAATATAAGCAAAAACAAACTTTTTTTACTCACCAGAAATTGACCGCCGTCAGATTTGCAAACGCGCTCGAACTAAACTGCACTGCACTTTTACCATCTGTGACGTCACTACATAATAAAATTAAATTAATTCAAAAGTTTAAACATACAATTTTAAAAATAAAAAAAAACACGTATTAATAATGCAACATAACGTACGCTTAAATTTATGTGAAGTATTGATTTATTAGTTATTAATAAAATTAAATAATAAATTAATGTGCAGTGCGAAAGAGCTACGTCATAGAAAGGGCGGCAAATCGGCTCAAAATTCATGCGGGAAAATTTTCTGCTAACAAGGTGCGAAGAATTCCGGACAGGGTGAGAATTTCAAAACTTATTTAATTTTATTTTATAAAAATATTTACCGATATATACATTTCAATCGGCGAATGTAAAACAAATTCAATGTTTAGAGCATAACTGAGCATTGACAAAATGTTATAGTTTATTTATTATTGTCAATTTCGAGATCTTGTAGCTGATGTTTACAGCAAATGAAATGTTTGGTGAAGTCATGGTGAAGCTCTACAAAATGTACATTACATGTAATATCGTAAAAGCACAAATTAAACCACGCACCCAAATTTCAAGCCAAACCATTAACAAAATGTTATAGTTTGTTTATTATTGTCAATTGCGCGAGATCTTGTAGCTGATGTTATAGCCTACAGCAAATGAAATGTTTGGTGAAGCTCTACAAAATATACATTACATGTAATATTATAAAAGCACACACCAATTTAGTTTTCTAAGACTCACTCATTATGCAGTAGTTTTCCTATCATGAAAATAAATACATTACACTTCAAACTTTTGATCACGTTTCAATGACAGCTTCATCCCATGGTCCGTACAAATTTCTGGAAAACAGATCGAAAGCGATAATTTAATGTAAAATTGATAAATATTTGAGTACAAGCTTACTCTTTGTATTTCTGCCATTTCACAAACCAAACAGGACAGATAATATTCACAAATGCAATCACTAGAACAAACAAAATGGAGCACACCATTGAAAAGCAGTAGATACCGCAGGTAGAAGTTAAAAATAATGCTAGTGTCAGGGCCAACCATAACTTGGTAAATTCCTATGAAAATAGAATTAAAAAAAAGTAATTATCATCATAACAGAATATTATAATGACAATACCATGCCTTTATTTGGTTTCTGAATAAGGGAAACAATGCAAAGATTTCCAAAGAAAAGGTTAGCAAAACAAAAGCGTCTTCCACATTTCCAAGTCTGGATGCTAAGCAAACGGTTGAAAATAAAGCTGAATTGAAAGATATCGACGTAGATACACTAAATATATAATTACCATGTTTATAAGTATAAGCACTGGTTAAAATTAATAAGATACATGATTCATTTACAATGCTCCTGAAATTCCATAATCGTGAGAAATGAGATGTAAAATCATCATCGAGGCGCTCATTGCGTAGATCGTGTCAGTGCTAATAGAATGAGTCAAAGTTTTTAAAATGGGAGATAGACTAAACCCAAATAAGAAAAAGATGCCGGTACTCTTGAAATCTTTGATTGCATCTAGAATTCAAGTACATTACAATCACAGTTATTCGTAATAATATTTAGTACTTAATGGAATATTGATTACCTGATTTTATAAGATATAAACTTTTTCTTGAGTTCAAGATTGAAATGTTCAGAATGTAAAATATGAAGGCCACCGATACACACCCGATAAATATATTGCTAGATTTCACCTGTTGGTTGTCCATAAACATAAATGTCAGGGCAAAGATCACGACGCTAAAACGAAAATGTCATTAGTTACGAGCACGTGTGACATTCACTTTAGCCACTCGTATTATTTTATTAGGATACCAATATATTACCCGCAAATCTCTGTGGTTACCAATGTGCAAGCATTAATAGCTTCAAATATTGTGTAATACGTCACATGCACTGATAATAAATGTGAGCATTAATATAGATTTTTGGATTTTATTGAGAATAATTATAATACTAACAATTTTTTTGCAAATCTTTTAAAAATGATTCATCCACGTAGTTGTCAGGAAAATCTTGCTTCTCGTACAATATTTTACGCCACGGCTTTCTTTTCTCCATTACTTTCTCACTTATTATTTACAGTAAATTAATTTAGAGAAAGTACTGTAGATGATAAAAGTTTGAGCTTTTAGAATTTCCAGCTGATCATTTTGTAAACATTGGTGATAATCATGTACGTGCAGTGTTGTCCCTCACAGTGTTGCCCTTTAATTTCGAATGTTTCTCTTATGGTGGGAAATTTAAATTTGCTAGTTTATTTTTTTTTCTTTCATTCCTTTATTCCAATATATTAATTAATTAAAAATAAGAAAAAAATAAATACTGTAAATTAAGTTTTTTTTAAAAAAAAACAGTACAGTATTAAAAATTAACTTAAAAAAAAATACTGTACATGTACATGTACCTTAACTTTTAAAAAAATTATATTGTGTACCGTACCTTTAATATTGCTTGATATAATGTAACAAATTACAGTTGAAGGTTTTTAATGTTATATTCAAATAGCAAAAGCAGCAATCAATTTTTTTTTTTTTTGATAATAATTATAACAAACGTGATATGAATTAATACTTATAATTGCTATAAAAATACACTCGAGGCAAGAAAATATTTTTTTTATGCATGATTTTACAAAATATTTTAAACATTCTAAATCATTTTTATTTGGACAAACATTCATCCCAATCAGGCCAAAAAGTACTTTTCATCTGCTGACAAAATCTTTTAAGATTCGAAAATTCGCCATTGATCCATTTTTCAAAATCTGAATCCGGCAGCGCCCACATGAGCTGCGCCAAACTTCCAAACAGAGCGCAATCGTATGATGTTGGGTCCACACCGAAAAAATACGTTTTAGGCCCTAAATATTCGGATAACGCTTTAAGGTCTTTTTTAGCAAATTCCATAATAGTTTCTTTCGGATGCTGTCCAATTCCCTGTCCAGCCGCTCGTTTATTTATCATTCTTCCAACATACCAGTGAATGATAGTGAAGGGTGGGAAAGCTGGCCAAGTGCTAATGCGCCCAATGGCATTGGTCTGGTCCCAGACCCAACGATGGAGAGCAACGGGCCAAATTAAGTGCTCTTCGGCCATCAAAACGAAAGCTCTTCCGATCGCTTTTTGCTCGCTACTCAAATCGTTGTCTACATTCAGATGTAAGTTTTCAATCAAATATTCGATGCAAAGCGTCGAATCAGTTACCACTTTCCCCTTATAGCTCATCCAAGGGGCCTTGCCGTACGGTCCTTGCGGATTTTTAAAGTCATTTTCGTAAGGAATTTTTGCCATGCGTATAAACGTCTCTAATTTTAAACAGAAAGGCGACACGTTAGGTACCACTTTGGCTCTTCCAAACTGATGTAATATCAAATCCTTTTTTATATTTTCGGCAGCCATTGTTCAATGTAGACGAATATCCTTTTCAGTTTTGGTATTCGAAATAAAATGCCCGGAATCGCGCACCGCTCGGTTACCACAACAAAAGAAATCGATGTGAAAAATTGGCCTGCGAAAGTTTTATTTATGAGTGTATCGTGTCGTTGATAAATTTCGTAAATCACATTAGCGAACAGAGCATGCGCGGTTGATAGTAAATTAAGATAAAAAGGATACTATGCTCCGATCATGAACCAACATCCCACTCGGCATAGTTTTTGTACACAAGTTTGTGTGTTCAGACCGATTATCTTATTTCCATTAATAGATTTTCAAGTACACTCCCCTTCTGTATGCACTCACCCAACATTGGCCTTCCTTTTAAATAAACCGAGATTTACTGCATGATTTTTTTTTTCGTCTTAAGTTTAAAATGACTGGGTGGTTTAATTGTGACGGATGAGTTGTTGGATGACGTAATATTTTATGAAATTCGATGCGATGCTAACATTTATTTTTAAAAAATTTTTAGTTAGAGATAGTAATAATTATACAGTGTTTCATTTCTCATTCTTATCTGCTAGTTTATTTAATTGTTTTGCTGTTACACAGATATGTAATTTTGAGCTTTGTTTTTCATTTTGCCGATGATAATAATAAGAAGGTCACCAACATGTACAAGAACAAGGCCACATGCACACACTCTCGCATTATTTTGTACACTCCTTGTTTCATTAAATTTTTTACTGTATTTCTTTTTATGATTAATTCCAAAGCAAATTCATTTCACGACCACGATATTTTTTTTTTTCACAGAAATTTTATAGCTACATTCATAAATCGGATAAATCATAATCATTAACCAAAAGAATGCTTTTAATACGGTACTGAAGTTTAAAAATGCATAAAAATACATGTACAGTATTTAAAAAGATTTTTTATTATTATTTATTAAAAATTGTTCTACATTTTATTTTACAGAGTAACCTAATTTTTGTCAGACAAACTTAAGGTATTTCGAAATTTATACCGCATTAATTTATTTTTTAAAAAAATTGATTATGCAGTTCTAGTTATTATAAAGTATTTTAGTTTTCTTTTTTTTTTTTTTTTTTGACCGAGTATGGTCATTGGAACATTTGAAAATAATGTACTATAGTAAGTTTCTAAAATACTGTACCGGTAAATGAAAACTTCTAAAAAATGTATTTCGATTAAGTATTTTATTTAATGTTGAAGTAGGCTACAGTAGTTGTAGCACAGTTGTCAAATTAAAGTCAATAATGCATAGGCTACATATGTACATAAAAAAAACGTTGTCTATCGACAGACCCCATGATCCATTTGAAGGCACTTTACATTTCCAAATTAAATCAACAAATCATTTTAAAACTACTGCAAATAATATGGATGTGAGCATAAAAATCGAACAATGCATTAAATTCATATTTGCATTTAAATCATAAGAAATTTCGAGCGGGCGCGCCTACTTTGCATGCATGTAACATTCTAGATTAATCTATCTGCGATCTACCTGAGAACGTGATTCTTCTAAATTTTGCAATACATGTAGTATTTATATTACACCTAGACGATTTAGCACGTTTTTAATTTCTTTGGCACTGGTTTTACAGTAATTAGCATAGTGCGTATGGAAATTTTATAAGACGTATTTTCAAAATGATTGTAGTTGGCCAATGAAATTGAATCAAAATTAAATAAATTTGAATGTGCTTGATTCAAGGTGTCATTAAATTGCGCAAGAAAGTGGTAGGCTACAAATTTGCGCAAAATAATTATACAATGTGGAAAATAATTTCGACAAGATTATTGATTAAATAATTATTATTGCCATGACATTTTCAGAAATTTATAAATTATTGGTTTTTTGGTAGTTTTCAACCCAAACTGATACGGGTATTTTAAAAATGTGCACGAATGTACATGAGTATGTATTTAAAACTACGGTAATGATAAAAATAATTTTATACGGAGTAGTCTATAATAATTGTGCACTATAAATTATTTATATTATATTTATTAATTATGTCTTTTTTATTTTTAGGTTTAGAGCAGAAGAAAATTAAGTTTTAACAAGATCGGGTTATTTTTATTTTGTGTGCTCATTTTGAACGGGCGTCAATCATTAAAAAGAAAAGTGCCGCGGTATGAGTTATACAGTTCGCGAATAAAAATCATCAGCGTAATGGCCACTCTTGACAGTGGTTTAAAAAAAAATTTGCGTTTTTAGTCGCGTATTGTGCGTTACCGGTATTAAAAACTTGACGTTTGTCTAGTGACAAGAACTTATTATTATTGAAGATCATCGATGAAGCCTTGAAACTTTGCCTAAAATGCAACCGCCTGTACTGGGGAATTGGTAAGTTTGAATACATTAATTTTATTAGTATTAAGAAAAATATAACGGTGCGTACTGTATTTAAAACCATTTTGCGTAGTTGTCGCAATTTAAATTTCAAAACTGCGTTTTATTCATTTTTGAAGGTCGACGCGTATTACCAGCTTAGTTGTTTATTTCAATATTACCGATATCAGTAATGCTAAAACCTATTAACAACAGCCAGATATTTTGAGTTTCATTTTTTTAAACTACAGTATTTGGGAAACATTTATTCAAATATTAGAAATAGTAGTATACACGTACCGTATGAGGTTATTTTGTACAAATTTGAGTTTTTGGTATAAAAGATTTTTTCTCCGGATAAACGATTTGATTTATGCGCCGCTGTTAGTCGGGTCTTTTTTGAACGATTAAAGAGTAGGGTATGGGCTTGAGCGTATGTCCTCCTACGGGTTCTAGAGAAGGTGCGGGTTGACCGGGAGGTATATTCAAGGTGAATCGATGGAGTACGCACGAAAAAATGAGTCGTAATTCCATTTCCGCTAACGACTGACCTATGCACAAGCGAGGTCCTGAAAATGTAAATGGGCAAATCTTATTAATCGCGAGCGGGATCTAAAAACCTTTCGAAATAAAATAACTTTACCTATTGAAAACGGGATCAAATACGGCGGCGATTTCACTTTGTTGTTTTGATCGATGAATCGTTCGGGTTTGAAAACTTCTGGCTGATCCCATAGGCGAGGGTCGTTATGCACCGCGTACGTGTTTTGCAGACAGGTGGTGCCTTTCGGGATTTTGTAATTAGCTACAACGGCATCGACGGTGGTTTTGTGCGGAAGTGACATCGGAAGGAGATTGGTGCATCGATTAATCTCCATCACTAAGGCGTTGAGATAAGGCAGGTTGGGCATGTCGCTCGTGTTGGGTAGTCTAAAGCGCCCTATGACATCATCCAGTTCATCTTGAGCTTTCTTTTGCACTTGAGGATGCCTGGCCAAGTAGAGCAGACCCCACAGGGTGGTGGTGTTTGTCGTGTCCACTCCACCCGCAAATAAACTCCACATTATCATCTTCAAATACTCATCTAAAAATCAATTTATTTCAAATGTAAGATATTCTAATAGTTTTTTTTTATTATTATTTTAAAATAATTTAAGATAATTTTACGGTTGAATGGCGGTTCCAAAGTTTCTTTTTCGGCCTTTCGTTTCCTGATTTCGGATAGATAATAATAGACGTAGTCGTCTAACACTCCTTCGCTGAATTTTGAGTCATGCTCATCGATAACCTCTTTGAGGTAAGATATAAGGGTGTCATTTAGTCGTTTGGTTTTCCAAAATCCGAATCCGTTCGGCGGAAGAAAACGCAGCCAAGGAAAGGAGTTGAGAATATTATTGCCTTGAAGGGATAGGAAAACCTCGTGAATGATTTTTTCGAAATCTTTCAAATTGACGGAGCACTTTTCAACGTCATCGCCTGAAAATATTGAACAACGATGAAATTTAAACTTAAACTAACATATAAATCAATAATATTGATTGAAAATAGTAGCCTGCAATAATTATTTTGAGGAAGCTATTTCTTGGAAATAAAAATTGAACGTTTTCAAAACCCACCTGAAATCAATCTCCAGTTGACTTTAAGTATCGGACCGAAGATAACGGACATCATAGGAAGAACCTGCCCATCCGCTGCGCTCAAAGTCTCTAAAATTTCGTGCACAATATCCATCGCTTTGCTTTCCATGCTTTTTTTCCCCATCCCGATATTCCTCAGGATTTGTATGCTCAAGTTTCGCTGGATTTTCCACAATGGACCCTCGTTGAAACCGATTCCTATTAATTTCGCCTGATCAACGTGAACTCAAAATATAAAAGTTTCCTTATAAATAACAAAATACCTTTGTTGAAACCCAACGCGTTAGCAATAAATATATGAGGCCTTCCGCTGAACGCTTTCGGTTGTTCAACCAGACTCTGTTTAATCGATGACCAGTCGTTGAGGATGACGACCGTTTCCCTTCCTAAAGTCACGCTAAAAACATTACCGTATTTTTTCCCAATCTCTACGAACGTTTGATAAGGCTTTTTTCCTAACCACGGCGCATAACCAACAAGCGGCAGTCCCCATGGACCAGGAGGAAATGTCTTGCATTTTTGCACAAAATTAAAAAGCCATTTAATAAAAACTGACACTACAAAAGAAGACGCGAGGAAAAGGAGCAACGTAACAGTGTCCGTCATGGCTATCAACGTCCACTCTTACTACTTTGGCTAATGCACTCTATTGAGTCTACCCACATTTTGAATAAACTACGAAACGCCCACTGGTGATAAACTTTTAAATAGTACGGATATGTTCTCCATCGTAGACTATGAAACGAGGTTTCGAAATGTACCGCGGGTCAAAAAGCATTGAAGCAATCTGAGAGTTAATTGTTATTTTTATTATTATTATTATTATTATTATTGAGCTGAAAAAATTTGGAGCGTTCAATTATAATTTCTATGAAGGCGCTAAAGTATTTACGAGGCGTACAAGATTTTATTAAAACGACTTTTTAAATCAAGATTATAAAATTAAAATTAAGTTTGAAAAAGACGATAAAATTAAACAAATGGGGGCCTTCGTGCAGGATGATGAAAGTTTCTTAAGTCAATATCAATATCAGCTCTTAAAGAACCAGCATGGCTTATTAACACGATAGGAAATAATTAATGCGAGATTTGTAATAGCTGGTGGTGAAGATGTAAGCTACAGCACAAGTTATTATTTTTGTCTACGAAAGGAATATCAAAATATGAATTAATAGATATTAAACGATAGTATTTGTTTGCAAATAAAATTGTCAACACTGTGCTATCGCACTGGTTTAGGCTGCATGCATTTGCGCATGCACGTGGCACGCTGGCTGATGGTCTTGATCAGAATTTTTAATTTGTGTGTATTTTAAATAAGAAAAACGTTTTTTTTTTTTTTATTTTCTCAAGTACAATATACTGTAGAAGGAAAGTATTAGCAAATTTATAAGTTTTAATCGGAATGGGTTCGTCAATAGGGGGAACTACGGTAGGCAGCGGCCTAGGCCATAAACCTCATTGGGAAGTGCAAACTGATACTACCGTACATGTATTTTCCAATTTACACATTGCGCTAATGAAAAGGTTTTGATAAACTGCTTATTTTTTTTGCCGAAAAATGATGTAAATTTGGTAATTTTTTTATTGCAAAATTTCTATTTTTCTTTAGTATTCATTCTTTATTACCGGTAGTTGTCTTTGTTTCTTAAAAATCGAAGTTAATAATATTGATTGGAGGGATGCAGAGAAGTGGGAAAGGAGGGTGAGTCGCAAGTATATACGAGAATAATCTAAGACGGCCTAGATTTAATAAAGAATTCGGTAATTCTAATTTCAATCTTTGATAATTTATCTAAGTTTGAATTATTTTTAGGAACATTTTTATGTAGGCTACAGTAGTTTATTTTTTTCATACTCGTAATTAATTATTACTACAAAAATGTCTACAGTTTTTAAAAGCTATTCAATATTATCAGTTACGTATTTGGATGAAGAGAGGATAAGGTTTGGTTTTTACTATGAGGCCTTCAATCGTATCCAATGAAAGTTGCGGATGACCAGGCGGGACACTCAAAGTGAATTTTTGCAAAACGGAAGAAAAAATTATCTTCAGTTCCATTTCCGCAATCGATTGGCCAATGCATTGACGAGGACCTGGAATGTTTCGAAAATCAAATACGGTGGTATTAAAGAGGTATTAAAAAGTTCAAGAGTTAATTAAGTACCAATGGAGAAGGGCATTAAGTATAGCGGCGATATAGCTTTGTTGTTTTGGTCAAGGAATCGCTCGGGTTTGAAGACCTCTGGTTCATCCCACAAACGAGGGTCATTGTGCACCGCGTAGATATTTTGCAAGCAAGTGGTGCCTTTGGGAATTTTGTAACCGGAAATAACGGCATCTGTTGTGGTCTTATGTGGTATGGACAACGGGATAAGAGAAGCGAAGCGATGAGTCTCCATGATGAAGGCGTTGAAATAGGGCAAATTTGGCATGTCGCTCATGGCGGGTGAGCGATCTCTTCCTACTACTTCATCCAACTCATCCTGGATTCTTTTTTGAATTCGAGGATATAAGGCCAGGTAGAGAAATCCCCACAGAGTGGTCGCGTTGGTAGTGTCTACTGCCGCAATGAACAGTGACCAGATAGCTCCTCGCAAGTGGTCATCTAAGATAAAGTTTCGGGAAAACAAATTCAATAAAGAAAGTTTAAAAACAGAAAAACGTAATTAAAATAAATTGTTAACAATTAAAACTACAAAACAATATTACAACTAGTGCGCAAATGTAGTGCTTCTAGCGAATTACGAGTATAATATTAATGCATATATTTGTTTAGCTTACGGTTGAACGGTGGTTCCATTGATTTTGATTCCGATTGTCGTTTCTTAATTTCGGATAAATAATAGTCGATGTAGTCGTCCAAATCTCCGTCGTTGTATTTAGCTTCGTGATCATCGATGATTCGTTTTAAATAAGTCATGACCATATTGTTTAAACGAACTATTTGCCAAAAACCCATTCCGTTAGGAGGAAGGAAACGGAGAAAAGGGAACAGATTCAACAGGTTATTTGCTCCCTGAGTTTTCATTATTTCCAGCATGAACTTTTCAATATTTTCAATATCAGTGGAGCCAGTTCCAATGCTATCACCTGTGTTTAGATACAATTTCTGTATAATGTGTAAGCCTCTTGAACAGTTACTTCAAAAAATGTTTTAACAATGACTATGATAAACAAAAATTGCAGGATTAGCAGGAGTATAGTGAAAATTGAGAAAATTTTGTTTTAAAGTTTATTGTTTTGGAAATTAAGATGTAAGCTTACATTTGTATGAAAAATTATTTAGCTGCAAAACATTGCTTAAATTACTGATCTTTGTTAAAGTGTGTATGTATTTTGTTGATTAGTTCTGTGAATTTAATTTAAAGGATGCTTCAATAGTGGAGACCGTCGGGGTGAGCGTATAGAGTTATTTTGATCGGCTATATCAGATCGTATTTTACCTGAAATTAGTTTCCAGTTGACTTTTATCAATGATCTGAAAATGACCGATTCCATGTTTAGCGTTTGGCCATCAGCTTGGTTTAACGTATCCATTATGTCCTGGACTATATCCATAGCTTTGTCCTCCATACTTTTTTTCCCCATTCCGATGTTCCTCAGAATGTGAATACTCGTGTTTCTTTTTATTTTCCATAAGGGGCCTTCACTGAGAGGGATCCCTGTAAGAACCGAATTTGTGCTATTAGTTATACATTATACATATGTATTATTGTACATTGTAATCAGGCTCACCGTCACAGTTGTTAAATGCTTTAGCTATGAAATTTTGAACTCTCCCGTTAAAAACTTTGGGTTGGTCTACCAAAGTTTCTTTAATGGATGCCCAATCGTTAAGAATAACCATCGTATCTCCATTTATCGTTACGCTGAAAACATTTCCGTATTTTTTGGCCAGTGTTACGTACGTTTTATAAGGCTGCTTTCCGAGCCAAGGGACGTAACCGATAAACGGAACTCCCCATGGACCGGGAGGAAACGTTCTACATTTATGCACGAAGTTAATTAGAAATTTTAATAAAATTGCTATAAAGATTGAAAAGATAATGTAGAGCGACAATCTAAACTCCTCCATAATTGCAAACAAGATAATAATAATTATTACAAAAGCAAGATGCTTAAAATGTAGACAAAGTCGAGAGAGCTAATTCTTGACCTTGAAAACTTTGATTATTGATTTGGTTCTATAATTATTGTAATATCGCAAGTCCATAAGTCAAATTCAGCACATTAATCTTGCATAATTCAAGGTTGCGGATTATACGATTTTAATATTGATCAAACTAAATCACTTATGTATTGCATAATAGTTTACCGTAATATTGACACATTCAATTGTGGCTACAGAAAGCCACGAAGGGCTATACTGTCGCTTCAACAGTCATCAGACATCCATGAAGTTCAAAATATGAGAAATCAAAATTATATATTTAGGGAATCTGATCTTTATTTTGGTTTGTGCCAGTACATGTGCAAAAGGAATTTCTTGTTTATTATTATTTTTTTTTATCTAAGCTGAGTAACAGTCGATAAAATGGCTAATGAAAAAGGTAGCCTGTTTGATCAAAAAAAATTCTAACAACTGATGTTTATTTTTCTTTGTTGCCAATACATGTATAGGAAAGTTCTTGAATATTTTTTATTTATGCAGTAGTTACAAAATTAAATTGGATACATTTATTTATTCATAAATGCGATCAATTATTAGAAAAATAATTGCAGATTTTAAAATTGAAGTCAAGCCAAAATTATCAGTTACGTTTTTGGATGAAGAGAGAGTAAGGTTTTGTTTTTACTAAGAGACCTTCAATCGCATCCAATGAAAGTTGCGGATGGCCAGGCGGGGCACTCAGAGTGAACTTTTGCAAAACGGAAGAAAAAATTATCCTCAGTTCCATTTCCGCAATTGATTGGCCAATGCATTGACGAGGACCTGAAATTTTTTGAAAACCAAAAACACTGTAGTATTAAAAAGATGTTAAAAGTGTCAAAGAGTTAATTAAGTACCAATGGAGAAGGGCATCAAGTATGGCGGGGATATAACCTTGTTGTTTCGATCAAGGAATCGCTCGGGTCTGAAAATATCTGGTTCATCCCACAAACGAGGGTCATTGTGCACCGCGTAGATATTTTGCATGCAGGTGGTGCCTTTGGGAATTTGGTAACCGCAAATAACGGTATCTGCTGTGGTCTTATGTGGTACGGACAACGGGATAAGAGAGGCGAAGCGATGAGTCTCCATGATGAAGGCGTTGAAGTAGGGCAGATTTGGCATGTCGCTCATGGCGGGTGAGCGATCTCTTCCTACTACTTCATCCAACTCATCTTGGAGTTTTTTTTGAACCCGAGGATATAGACCCAAGTAAAGAAAACCCCACAGACTGGTCGAGTTCGTAGTGTCTACTCCCGCAAGGAACAGTGACCAGATTGATCCCCGCAAGTGGTAATCTGTAATAAAGTTGCAGAGAAGCAAAATCAAAAATTTATGAACAGCAAAACATAATTAAATTAAACTGTTATCAATTAAAATTGCAAAAATACAAAGCAATATTGCAGCCAGAGCGCAAATGTCTGGCCGTTCTAGCATATTTTAATTATATACATTTTGTTTAGTTTTGGCTTACGGTTGAACGGTGGTTCCATTGGTTTCGATTCCGATTGTCGCTTTTTAATTTCGGATAAATAATAGTCGATGTAGTCGTCCAAGTTTCCGTCGTTGTAGTTGGCTTCGTGATCGTCGATGATCTGGTCTAAATAAGTCATGACCATCTTGTTTAAACGAAGTGTTTGCCAAAAACCCATTCCATTAGGCGGAAGGAAACGGAGAAAAGGGAACAGATTGAGCAAGTTATTTGCTCCCTGAGCTTTGATTACTTCCAGCATGAATTTTTCAATATTTTTAATGTCGATAGACCTGGTTCCAATGTTATCACCTGCATATAAATACAAGCAAAAGTTGTAGGATCGATAGTTACGGGGTTGGCCAAAAAGTGTATAAGTCTACACACTTTTGGTAATCCTGGTAATTATAGTTTTGTAATTAAATTTTATTTACACAGCTAAATCGGACGACATATGTATGACCTTTTGACGCCAAAAAGATGTTCCATTTGTCCATTATCCTCAAAATTAGTTAGCTGCAAAGCATTACTTAAATTATTGAATATTATTAACATGAGCATTCATTTTGCTTGCATTACTATAGCCACATGTTAACATCATGCGATTTGAAATGTAATTAAATCTTTTAAGTAAACTGTAACCATTCTATGACATACTGCTATTGGAATCCACTCTTGGTTAAAAAAATGCCTAGATATAATTATCGGTAACTTTTGTCAAATTGCTTAGCCTATACATTTTGCTGATTTATTCTGTAAAATAAATTCAAAGGGGGCTTCAACAGTGGAGATCACCTTCTATGAGCATAATTATAGTGTATTTATTGATCGGCGATTTCAATTCTCAGATCGTGTTCTACCTGAAATTAGTTTCCAGTTGACTTTTATCAATGATCTGAAAATGACCGATTCCACGTTTAGCGTTTGGCCATCAGCTTGACTTAATGTATCCATTATGTCCTGTGCTATATCCATAGCATTGTCCTCCATACTTTTTTTCCCCATTCCGATGTTTCTCAGGATATGAATACTCGTGTTTCTCTTTATTTTCCATAAGGGGCCTTCACTGAAAGAGATTCCTGTAAGAACCGAACTTGTGCTATTAGTTATATAATTATTATTGCACGTCAAACTGCCTCACCGTCACAGTTGCCAAAAGCTTTAGTTGCAAACGATTGGACTCTCCCGTTGAACACTTTGGGTTGGTCCACCAAAGTCTCTTTGATGGATGGCCAATCGTTAAGAATGATCATGGTATCTCCATTTAATGTCACACTGAATACGTTTCCGTATTTTTTGGCCAGTTTAACGTACGTTTTATAAGGCTGCTTTCCGAGCCAAGGGAGGTAACCGAAGAAGGGAAGCCCCCATGGGCCTGGAGGAAACGTTTTACATTTTTGCACGAAATTAATTAAAAACTTTAATAAAATTGCTACAAAAACTGAAAAGATAATGTAGAGCGTCAATCTAAGCTCCTTCATAATTGCAAACGAGAAGCATAAAAGCAAGATGCTTGAGATGCCGAGAGAACTAATAATTAACTTAGAAAACTTTTATTATTGCTTTTTAGTCTGTAATATCGTAAGTCCATAAGTCGAACGTATCTTGTATTATTCAAGGCCGCGGATAATATAATTTTAATATTGATCAAATTAATTAAATCATCAGTTTGTGTGTAGTGCACCGTATTATTGCCAATCGCTGTAAACCCATTCAACGGTGGCTGTACTATTGCAAAGCCACGAGGGGGGAGACTGTCGTTTCAACAGTCATCAGACATCCATTGAAATTTAAAAAATGAGAAATCTAAGATTAAATTTTGGAAATCTGAGATTTATTTTGATTTGCGCCAGTACATGTGGAAAAGGAATTTCTGGTTTCTTCTTATTATTTTTTTATATCTTATCTGAGTAACGGTCGATCAAATTGCTTATGAAGGACTTGGTCAAAATTGGCTCAATTAATTAGATCAAAGTCGAGATTAATGTTATTGTAATAAGATATTGTTAATGGCGTTTCACACTTTAGAATATTATAACGAATGGTGTTAAATTTTATTATTTTGCTAAGAATAAAATCAGCTTCAGAATTACGGTTAGATTTATTCTGGCTAAGATACTCGCTACCGAATTGATCTTAATAATATTGGATCAATTCCTTCAAAAAGGATTCTCGAAATAGGTCATCAACAATTAACTCACATTTCATTGAAATTTGAAACTAATAACATTTAAATTAACTTTTGGGAAAGCTGACGTTTATTTGTATTTATTGTCCATACATGTGTAAGGAAGTTCTCGATTATTTTTTATAATATGCTGTAGTTAAAAAAATTAAATCGGAAAAGCTTATAATTTTATTGAGATTTTAAAATTTTAAGTCAGGCCAAAATTATTATCAGTTACGTTTTTGGATGAAGAGAGAGTAAGGTTTTGTTTTGACTAAGACTCCTTCAATCGTATCCAAAGAAAGTTGCGAATGACCAGGCGGGGCACTCAGAGTGAACTTTTGCAAAACGGAAGAAAAAATTACTCTCAGTTCCATTTCCGCAATCGATTGGCCGAGGCATTGACGAGGACCTGGAATGTTTTGGAGATCAAATACATTAACATTAAAGGGATATTCAAAGTTCAAGAGTTAATTAAGTACCAATGGAGTAGGGCATCAAGTATGGCGGCGATATAACCTTGTTGTTTCGATCAAGGAATCGCTCGGGTTTGAAGACCTCTGGTTCATCCCACAAACGAGGGTCATGGTGCACCGCGTATATATTCTGAATGCAAGTGGTGCCTTTGGGAATTTTGTAACCGCAAATAACGGTATCTGCTGTGGTCTGGTGAGGTACAGACACCGGAGCGAGAGAAGCGAAGCGATGAGTCTCCATGATGAAGGCGTTGAAGTAGGGCAGATTTGGCATGTCGCTCATGGCGGGTGAGCGATCTCTTCCTACTACCTCATCAAGCTCATCCTGGATTCTTTTTTGAACACGAGGATATAAGGCCAGGTAGAGAAATCCCCACAGAGTGGTCGCGTTGGTAGTGTCTACTCCCGCAACGAACAGCCCCCAGGTGGACCCTAGCAGGTGATCATCTAAGATAAAGGTTCAGAAACTTCAGAATAAAAAAATTAACTGTGACCGAAAATATGAAGTGTAGCCTTAAAAGCAACGGTAAAGTAAACGAAAGATGAACAACAGTACCATAATTACGAAAAAAGCTGATTTTAAACAGCAAAAAGTAATTAAAATAAACGTTTAAAAGTTTAAACTTCAAAAATACAAAATAATATTAGAACTAGTGTGCATGTGTACCTCACCCGGTCCTTTAAATTAAATTAACTTTAGCTTACGGTTGAACGGTGGTTCCATTGGTTTCGATTCCGATTGTCGTTTTTTAATTTCGGATAAATAATAGTCGATGTAGTCGTCCAAATTTCCGTCGTTGTATTTAGCTTCGTGATCGTCGATGATCTGTTCTAAATAAGTCGTGACCATTTTGTTTAAACGAACTGTTTGCCAAAAACCCATTCCATTAGGCGGAAGGAAACGGAGAAATGGGAACAGATTCAACAGGCTATTTCCTCTCTGAGTTTTGATTACTTCCAGCATGAATTTTTCAATATTTTTAATGTCGATAGAGCTGCTTCCAATATTATCACCTGCGGTTAAGTACAATAATATGTTAGCATCTTTAATTTCAAAGCATATTTTGAATATTTTTTTTTTTTTTATAAAACTAAATAATTGGTTCGATAGAATACAGAGTGGGTTAAAACATTATTATAAAATTAAATTTATGCAAACTTTAAAAGATGGAGACCAGTTACCTATGACCTTTTGACACTAAAATTAAGAAACTTCGTTACGAAGTTTATTGAGAATTTCTCCAAATTTCAAATGCAAAACTAAGCGAAAAATTATTTCTCAAGTTTTCCAGTACAGTAATATTCTGTTTGGTTTTCTCCGTTAACATATTAATGCTGGAATCATGCGATTAAAAACATCTTTTACGTAAACATGCTCTTACGAACATTGGAATCAGCTTTTAATTAGAAGAAAAAGTCCAGATTATATTTTTTGTCAGAGTATTTTGTTGGTCCATTCTGTAAAATTAATTCGCAGAGTGCTTCATCACCGGAGATCGCCTGTGTGACCATATAAATTATTTTTGATCGGCTATAATATTTTACCTGAAAGTAGTTTCCAGTTGACGTTTATTATTGATTTGAAAATGACCGATTCCATGTTTAGCGTTTGGCCATCAGCTTTACTCAATGTATCCATAATGTCCTGCACTATGTCCATAGCTTTGTCCTCCATACTTTTTTTCCTCATCCCGATGTTCTTGAGAATTTGAATAGTCATGTTTCTCTTTAGTTTCCATATATGACCTACACTAAATGCAATCCCTGAAAGAACCAAGCTCGTACAATTAAGCTTATTAGTTCTACATTATTCGCTAAACTGCTTTACCGTTAGAATTTCCAAAAGCTCTAGTCATAAACGTACGGACTCTTCCGCTAAACACTTTGGGTTGGTCCACCAAAGTCTCTTTAATAGATGTCCAATCGTTAAGAATAACCATCATATCTCCATTTATCGTCACGCTGAAAACATTTCCGTATTTTTTGGCCAGTGTTACGTACGTCTTATAAGGCTGCTTTCCGAGCCAAGGGACGTAACCGATGTACGGAACTCCCCATGGACCGGGAGGAAACGTTACACATTTATGCACGAAATTAATTAATATTTTTAATAAAACTGCGATAAAGATTGAGAAGATAATGTAGAGCGTTAATTTAAACCCGTCCATAACTGCAAACAAGAAATATGCAAGCAAAATGTTGTAGACGAAACCAAAGTCAAGAAATATTATAATCAACCTTTGAATTTTGTATTAGTTGTTTTGTTTAAATTTCGTATTATGTTACATTTTATGATAAGCGAGTGCCATTTTCTTCACGCACTTTCAGGGTCATATTATGACCAAATTATAAGTACGCCGCTATCCTCTCCCTACGCGCAATTCCGCACAATTTGTAATTTGGTTAAGAACCAAATCATTTTTAGAATTTTAGATATTTTCTAGCTGAATACTCGTCAAAGTACAGTATTGATTTAAATATACAGTAGTGTCTTGGTCAAAATTGGCTCAATCATTTTTTTATCAAAACACCTTTTAAAATTTAAAATGTTGATTTCTGAAGTCACTCTCAGGGTGATTCGATGGAAACACAGGATAAAATTGAGTTTGAATAAATTATTGTTGTTTTAAAATAAATGATGATATTAAGCAGGCTTACACCAGCGCAGTGTCGATCTATTCTGTAGTTTCAAAAATAAATCTGGCACGCTTATTTAAACACAATGAATTCGCAATATCAAAATTATGAGATTAGAAATTTCGAAATTTTGATTTGAAATTGTTTGTGGCGTTAGCTTCTTCTTTGAATCACCATAGAATAAGGATTGGGTTTTAAAATGAGACCGCTCATGAGGGGTTGTAAGGATGGCGATGGGTGACCAGGTGGAACACTCAAATTGAAGCGGTGGAGTACACACGAAAAGATGAGCTTTAGTTCCATTTCGGCCAGTGATTGACCGATGCATAAACGAGGTCCTAAAAGATGAAAAAAAAAAGAAGGTTATAATAATAACAAATGCATAAAAGAACTGTTAAACAATTTTGTGCTTAACGCTATCAAGATGTGACAACATGCAGCATATCTGTTTTGGTTTTTACAGCGCTATCCAGACCAACCTACTACAGTGTTTGTACGGATATTACATCAAAATATACTTTTAATTTACTTAATTTAATTGCTTATACCTATTGAGAATGGGATCAAAAAGGGTTGGGATTTAATTGTGTTGTTTTGGTGGATGAAGCGTTCGGGTTTGAAGACTTCTGGTTGGTCCCATAAGAGGGGGTCGTGGTGCACCGCGTAGGTGTTCTGTATGCAGGTGGTGCCTTTTGGGATTTTGTACCCGGAAATGACGGTGTCTTCGGTGGTTTTATGCGGGATGGCCATGGGTAGAGTGCAAGCTAAACGATGAATCTCCATGACCAACGCGTTGAAGTAGGGCAGGTTAGGCATGTCGCTTAGGGTAGGTAACCTATGACGTCCAATGACATGGTCCAGCTCATCCTGAGCACATTTTTGGACACGAGGATAGAGGGTTAAATACAGAAGACCCCACTGGGTGGTGGCATTCGTCGTGTCTACCGCCGCGGCAAATAGGCTGAATAGGATATTCGATAAATGATCAGCTGAAAAAACAAATTTAATTAGCTTATTTTATCAAGTTTATTTCTAAAATTTTAAGTTCCTAACTATTAAATGGCGGTGTTAGCTTTTCGTTTCGACGTTTTCTCTTGTGAATTTCTTCTAAAAAATAATCGACAAAGTCTTCGGGAGCGCTTTTATTCTGTTTGGTTACGTGGTCAGCAATTACTTTTCTTAGGTAAGAAAGTAAAGTGTCGTCGAGGCTTTTAATTGTCGAGAATCCAAAACCATTTGGCGGTAAATGGCGTAGCCAGGGAAACGAATTTATCCAGTTATCTTGAAGAAAGTTTAAAATGGACGAAAGAGCGTCTTCGAAGTCTTTCAAATTCACGGTACTGTTTTTAATGTCATCGCCTGTAAATTCATGGTTATGATCACCTTAAATATTTGGCAAATGTCAATATTTACAATGCACATAATTGTTTAAAACATAATATCCAAACTTTTTTTTTCTATATAAAAGACATATAGTCAACCGTAAATTTGGTACCTGAAATAAACTTCCAGTTGACTTTTAAAATTGGTCCGAAAAGAACCGATTCCATTTTTAAAACTTGATTTTCAGTTTTGTCAAATATGTCCAAAATTTCGTGGACTATATCCATAGCTTTTTCTTCCATGCTCATATTACCAATCCCGATTTTTCTAAGGATCTGGATACTCACATTGCGCTGCATTTTCCACAATTCGCCTTCACTAAATCCAATCCCTACAGTTACTACAAAAATTAAATTGAATCTAATAAATGGAAGCAATTTTTACCTTTGCTGTTTCCCAAAGCTTCTTTTAAGAAACTCGAAGGTCTCCCACTGAACACTTTTGGCTTGTCCACTAAAGTCTCTCGTATCGCTGCCCAATCGTTAAAGATGACCACCGTTTCTTTTCCTAAAGTTACGCTAAATACGTTGCCGTATTTTTTACTGATGTTAACGAAGGTTTCGAAAGGCCTTTTACTGATCCAAGGAGCGAAACCTATTACCGGCAGTCCCCACGGACCCGGAGGAAATGTTTTTAATTTGAACACTAATTTAAGCAACCGTTTAGTAATAACAAACAATAAAATGAAAACAAAAATGAAAATTAACAGCTCGTGAGTGGACATCTCTCATAGAGTTTTCAATCGAAATAATTTATTAGTTTCTTTTTGTTTAAAAAAAAAATATTTATTAATTGACCTTGAGCGTCTAATCACACTGATAAAAATTTTAGCACAGTTCGCATTTCTTCAGTTTAAAATAAACTTGAGCTACAGTATTCAGTATACAGCTTCATACAGTATTTATTCTTCATTATTTACTTCTAGTATAGACTCACCCTGGTGATACAGTATTGAGCACTGTTCGCCTCTTAAGTTTCAAAATAAACCTGAGTTATCATTCAATTTTGCGCCTGATATATTTTGTTATTCAATTTGTTAGCTTAAATTAAAGTTTTTAGTCATTATTTAAGAGTAAGAACGAAGAATATCAGCAAACGTTTACTGGTAATTTAGCATTGTAAGTTTATTTTTCAATTAAAATATTGAAATTAATATAGTTACTGGTTTTTGAGCAGAACTATATTTTTAAGATAACATATTTCTTAAGAATTTTAATTGAACATGGACATATACGCTTTGTCAAAAGCGATGAATGCGCCAGCGTTGGAACCGTCTTTGCCACCGTTGGGACCATGTTTGCCGCGTTTACCACCTCGACCATGACCGAATTGGAAATCGCAGCACTAAAGAAAAATATCGTATTGGCGTTTGTTTTCAATATTTTTTAAAATGTTTTGTTACGCACATTAATTATACTTCCCATCACGCAGATGTCGTGATTCTGTAAGTTAAGAATTTTCAAGCTCATTATTTATAAAATGCTTTATTTTCGATAGTTTAGTTTACTTTTTTTGGGTTCTTCGCTGGGTCTTTGTTGGTCCCTTCGCTAGTAGTAAGTTCACAAAATGAGTTGACCTTATCGTATTGGGCTTGAGCATCATCATTTTTCTATCATTTTAACATACCAATAATTAACATATTAAGCTAAACGTATTGTTTTTATTTATTAATGCGCACCTTTATTTCGCCTTCAACGCATTGTCGCTGGAAAAGAATTAAGGAAAAAAATATATTTAGGCCTACCACTTGTCATTTTGTTTAAAACTTTAAAGTAATATTTAAAGTTTAACTTGGAAAATGTTTGCAGCTTGAGTTTCAAAATTTACCATTTTTTCACATTTTTCGTGATGAGCCTGTTTTCCTGCGGCATCGGATTCGGGGTGGTCGAGGGATTCGGGGGATTCTGGGTTGTCGTCCTTCTCGGCCTCATTATTTGAATCTCCTTTGCACAGGGAAAAAGAGGAATTCAACTACAATATTTTCATGCGATTAGTTATTTTTGCTGAGATAATTTTGTCGATATTATTACTTACTTTATCACAAAAGTTCGAGTCGCATTTATCTCCAAACTGAAAAGATAAAAATAATAGTAAGTATTTTTTTTTTTTTGACACTACAATGTATTACGACATATTACGCTGGTATCTTTATAGGAGCAACCATTTCGCTTTAAAGCTCTCAACAGGCTATACTAACTTAACCATAAATCAATGAATATATCATCACCTATGAACTAATACGCGCAGAACGTGGTTGCCCATATTGGCTTAACCTAATCACGTTTGTACTGTATATTATTATTTTATTTTGTGCATTATATAGAGCATTATTAAGCGGCGACGTTGAGAGGTGCGAAACTGTTTCTCATCTATGCGTGTTTTCAAGCCTGTATGCGCGCACAGGTGGCTTGAAGAGATGGTTGAGACTAGTAGTGAATCATTTTAAAATTTTAATGTGTTTTACTTACGCGGAAAGTCAAATCGCACTCGGCCGAAACCAAAGCCACAATAGCGGCTAAAACGATGCAACAAGCTGTCTTCATGTTGTCGGATTTTGCTGTATACTGATGGAATAAAGTCGAAGGTGTGATAGAAATGTTATGTGAAGTCAAAGCTTTTATATAATTTTTATCAAAAGAAAAAGAAAAAAAATTGGAGCGTGAATTATTTTTATAATAATAATAATTAATTTTTAATGAAAATAAGAGCTAGATCAATTTACCTGAAATGAAGAATATTTATTTTAATTTTTAAAAATTTTGAAAAGGATAATAAAGTCGCCGGAATTGGAAGGCCCATAATAATTATGTTTTACGTACTCGACTTATAATCAGAATGTAATGGGATTATTGTTATTGGGTATGACTACATCCGTTTGATAGTGATTGAGAGAACCACGAGATCGAATTCAAGTCGATTAAATTTTTATTTTTATAGAAATAGGCTACTTGATGATTAAATTCAATAATATTTTTTTTTTACTTTTGGGGCTTGAAACTTGGCAATTATTTTAATGATGGAAAATTCATAAACCTTCATCTGAAAAAAGTTTTGGCCAAATCCAGTTTGTTATAAAAAAAAATAATCTAACAATACAGTACATAATTGCTTTATTAAAATAAGTTTTGGAACTTTCGTTTGTGTTTTTCGCGTACTATAAACTTGTATGTTCCATACTAAATTTCATTAGCAAATACTGTACATCCAAATTTAGATTTTATTATTGATTATTTAATTATTTAGACAATTATCAAAAATCAATGTACAATTAATTAATGGGCTTTCAGTAAGCGGGGAGGCATACTTATTAAGAAATAATATTTTTTTAGTTAGATTTATTATAAAGTATTAAATGTTATCTACATTACAGTATTATACGCACATTTTCCTCTTTTTTTTTTTTTTGTTATCTAAATCTCGAGGGTGTTATAAAGGGGCAAAAACGATAACGTTAACCAACTTTCGGTACTGCTTTTTCAGAGAACGTTAAGCTAAATTAAACCTCCGTATTAAACGGTATGTTCGGATAGTTAATGTGCACTGCAGCTATGGTACAAAGTTGAAAACCCCCAAACTAAATTATTACTAAACAAACGAAATTTTAGTCAATTTACGGCAGGCAGGAATTTAAATAAAATATCAAATTGAAATCCACGAAAAAACATGGATTAATGTAATTTAAAAACATTGGGTAGCTATTTGCTTTTATGTTTCGTTTAATTATTTCGCAACTTTAAATTACATTTTCGTGAACTTTTATCTGGCGCTCAGGAATAGGCATCGTTTAGAATAAGGGGTTGATTAACTTCAATTGACATGCAATAGGGCGCGGTTTGACTCACTTATTTTTATCATTGAATCGATCTGATTTAAAAAAATTCATTTTCCAAGTTTGGGTTCTGAATTAAAGGTGGAAAGGATTTTTGCTCCCTTACATTTTCCTCTTGCGAATTTTCAAAGAGAATAAGTGGCTGGGTTGATCATAATGGAAAGTGGGCGGCGCATTTTGCGGATCGGGTTCAAAGGTGAACTGCTGGAGAAGACACATGAAGAGAACTCGGAGTTCCATCTCAGCCAACGATTGACCCAAGCAAATTCGAGGACCTAAAAATAATTTATTTGGCTTACTAAATCTATTAAATTAATATTTAAATTTCATCATATTTACCGATGGAGAACGGGATTAAATAGGGAGGAGCTTTAGCCTTGTTGTTGGCGTCGATGAAGCGTTCAGGCCTGAAAACTTCCGGTTCATCCCACAGTCGAGGGTCGTGATGAACCGCGGTTAAATTTGCTACACATGAAGTGCCTTTCGGGATGGAATAACCTAAAACTTGGGTATTTTCCATGGCTTTGTGGGCTAGAACTAAGCTGACAGAAGTGAAAAGACGCTGTACTTCCATAACGAACGCGTCCACGTAAGGCAATTGGCTTATGTCATCGATACTGGGTACCCGATGGCTTCCGATCACCGCGTCGATCTCTTCTTGGGCCTTCTTTTGCACTTCTGGTTGATGAGCTAAGTAGAGTAACCCTCGAAGCGCTGTGTCGTTAATCGCGGTGGTTCCGGCAATGAACAGTCCTAGCACGGTGCTCATTAGATTTTCCACTTTAAAAAAAAAAGCAATTTTTTTCTTGAATCGATAAAATTCACATTACACTCATGCATTATTTTGTTGTCCCCGCGAATTCAATATTATCGTATTTTTTTGCTCGCATGTAGGCTATCTTTTGACCATGCAACGGTTCTCTTAATAGTCCCGCTCTCAGTTTTGGGGTAAACAGGTTTTCACTTGGAGTGGTGTTTGCCACTGGCAGAAGTATTACACGTGTTTATTTTTTTTTTTTAATAAAAAATTGTCGCATCCCTAAAATTAATATCAGTGCTAAAAGCCGAGTGTTAGACTCTATTCCATCGCCTGACGTCATTTTTTCCGTAATGATAGTAATAAACTGGTCCCAAAAAAGCGCTTGTTAAAGAATGCAGAGGGTGGATCTATTAAGGGAACCGTTGCATTGCCGAAGAGCGTTCCAGTTAACTGAACTCGAAAGTTGCAGATGTTCAGACCATTTTAAATTGCATTAATCGACGTTATGGTTTGTAATTAATTTTGATTATCACAAAAAAAAAAAGTATCTTTTCCCTGTTAGTTTGTTTCTGAAATGATGTGTACTACAGTATTTAAATTAATTGAAGATAATATTATAATACTTGTATATGGTGGTTGCGGTGGTTGTCCATCCTTCTTGTTTTTACTAATTTCGACCAAATAACTGTCAACAAAATTGTCCAAATTGTCCTCGTTTAATTTTTTCAAATTCCGGTAAATCATCTTCATCAGGTAACCACCCATGGACATATTGGCTTTGGCGAATTCTTTAAACGACTGACTTTTTGGCGGGAAAAACCGAAGCCACGGAAAGGTGTTTAACGTTTGAGTATCCGTGATTGCTTTGATGACGCTGTGGAGCGTTTCTTTAAGGTTTTGGATATTTTGATTTTCATCGAACTCGTCACCTGCGAAGAATTTTTTTTTATTTAATAACATACTACATTACTCGTATTAACGTATTAAGACTATTCAAACCTAAAACCAATTTCCAGGTGATTTTGAGTATGGGATTAAAAAGTAGGTCTTTAATGGGAATGACTTGACCATCCGCTTGGCTCAGCGTGTCCATCACTTCTTGGGCCATGTCTATCAAACGGCATTCCATGCTCTTTTTGCCCATTCCTAAGTTTCGCAGAGTTTTCAAGGTTAGATTACGCTTAGTTCGCCACACTTGCATTCCAACATCGTTGTAATCGCTACCTTCATTGGAAGAAAAAATATTATCAACCAGACTTTTATTGCAAAGCATTCTGTAGTTTAAAGCTCCAGATGAATGGTTATAATAATTTTGTTAATCAAGAAAAAAGTACATCGACTGCCTACTTGATACTCTAATTTTACGTCCTAGTAAGTCATTGTTTAACATTATTCACTAGAACTCGGTTATAACGACATCGAAAAAACTAAACATTTTATGACGTTTTATTCGAGTTTTGTTACATCCGAGTGATCTACAATTTGTACAGCGGGTGTGAGCGATTTATGGGTTTATAGTAAAAGCCATCGGATTGTTTCAATACGTTATTGCATGTACAGTATAATAAAGAACACAAACTACATTTAAAGGAACAGCAACAATTTTTCGCGAAATTTTTTAGTTTAGTCAATAAATTTTGGCCCAATATCTCAAGAATCTTATAAAAAAAAGGATAAGATTCTTACATGTTTGGCGTTGTTACTAAGGATAACGTCTTTCATGATGCAATCCTCGGTTTTTCATTAGGTGAATATATATGGTTGCGATGAGACTTTCGAAAAGGGACGTTATAGCCGAGAACGTTATAACCAGATATTATAATTATTGTTTTATCCATGCTGTATTTTTTTTATATAACTGTATTACATGACGTCAAAATGATTTTCAGTCGAGGGATAATGAGATAATTTTCTTATACAAATTAAACTATCTAAGGTTGTGCATGATGAGGGTGAAAAAGTGGGGAAAAAACTCTTAAGTTGGGTTAAATATTACCTTTTCTTATAGCAGGCCTAATGAACTTCATCGTAAAGATGTCCGGTCTCCCATTAAATATTTTAGGCTGGTCCACAAACGCTGCTCGGATGGACTCCCAATCGTTGAATACGACTATTGTCGAATTCCCCAATTTATAGCTAAATATCTGACCATATTTTTTACCCAAACGATCGAAAATTTCGTTCATGAACTTCGATGTCATACAGGGTAGGTAACCCACAAAAGGCAAGCCCCAAGGTCCTGGCGGAAGGGTTTTGCATCGTTTCCAAAAATCTATCAATTTATTTAGAAAAAGACCCAATAAAAGCGACGAAATTGTCGCAATGAGCCAGCCTGTTACTTCCATTTTTCTAACGAGATTCAATTCTCATAATTATGTAAGCGATACTAAATAATTCTTTACAACAACGGATTTTGTTTGTCATGATTTGAGGAGATCTTTGGTCCCGAGAAAAAAAAAAAATAAAAGAAGACAAAACCATTACGACACTTTAAACAAACTATTAACTTACAGCACTGTTATTGATCTAAAGCGATGATAACACAATGTGCTTTTTTTTTCCATTTTGTCTCATATTTTGCTCATAAGTGCGTGTTAATTCTTTTATGAGAGGCTTTACTTGCACTTTTGTAGGCTTTAATAAATTAATGGTGATTATGGTCTGTTCTTAAATCTGTCGACGGGGCGCTGAATTGCATTACATGTATTTTGAAATTTTTATTAATCTTGTGTCATATAATACTTTGATTAGCTGTAATAATAGTTGGGGTAGAAGTCTCTTTGCTATTATGTAATGAAATACAGTGCGTTACTGTTGCTTTGTCATTTCGGTGACATGAAATACATTCGGTATATTAGATTTTTAACGATTTCTACATTATGATTGCTTCTTTTGCGAATGTCAAAATATAATTTTGTGAAGCAGAAATTCGATGACAAGTTGACAAATTTATTTTTGTCGATGTATCAGCGTTTATGAAATGGGGCTCAGGTGTTAAGATCTCTAATAGCACACTCAAAGTAAATACAGTATGTTACAAAGTAAATGAATTTTACAGAGAATTGCATCTTAAATCATAATTGTGTATGATTTAATTAAAGCAATCGAAATTTCAGAAGCGTTTAACTATTGATTATACTCTTACATTTAATCTTTTCGTTTATGAACGAGCAAGGAGAATGGAAGTGGGGTGAGATTCAAGCTTACTTCCGGTATGAGCGAAGGCGGTGGAACATTCGGTGGCAAAGTGAAATTGAATTGATGGATCAGACAATAAAAGAGGAGTCTGAGTTCCATTTCGGCCAACGATTGACCAATGCACACGCGTGAACCTTTATCAAAATAAAATGCAAGAGAAGCATTAATACAAAATATACCATAATTATGTTTGAACTAAAAATGCAAGTAATATATATATATTTTTTTTACCTAAAGAGAAAGGCATTAAATATGGAGGCGCTTTAGCTCGATTGTTTTCGTCGATGAATCGTTCTGGTTTGAAAATTTCGGGTTTGTCCCACAATTTCGGGTCGTGATGAACCGCGTACACGTTCTGTATGACCGTGGTGTCTTTAGGAATGTTGTGACCTAAAACTTTGGTGGTCTCAGTAGCTCGATGAGGCAGGGATAAAGCGACCATGCTAGATTTGCGATGGACTTCCATGATTAGAGCTTCGATGTATGTCAGTTGCGACATGTCACTTAAATTGGGTAAACGATGGCGACCAACCACTCTGTCCACTTCGGCTTGAGCTTTTTTTTGCACCTCTGGGTGGTAAGCTAGATATAGGACACCCCACAGACTGACGCAGCTAGTCGTCTCCACTCCGGCCGAGGATATGGTCCAAATGGTGTACAATAAATGTTCGGCTAAACAAATTAAAAAATATTACTGGGTAAAAAACGATCTTTACATAAAATTAAATAACATCAATTTCTGTATGAGTTTTATAATTTTTGAGATGCAGTAGGCTATTTTTTAAATTCATTTTTTTTTTGACGTTATTTTTGAGATGCAGGCATTTCGTAAATACGGTAAATTGTTACTTGTATAGGGTATCGGCGTTGGTTGATCATTCTTCTTGCGTTTATTTATATCGAATATATAATAATCGATAAAATTGTTGATATTTCCTTCATTAAAATTGGCCAAATGCTGATCTAACACTTTTTTCAAGAGAGATAAAAGGTGATCATTGGCTCGGAGAAACTCCCAATGACTCAAACCCTTGAGTGGGACAAAACGTAGCCATGGAAAGGTATTAAATATCTGGCGCCCATCCGTTTGAAGGAGCTTGGTCATCGACGTTAATGCATTTTCATACTCGTTCAAGGATACTACGCAGTTGTCAATATCGTCTCCTGAAAAGCGCGTTAATTATAAAATTATTGCTACTGTTTCGGAAAATTTTATATTAAAACAAAATTAATGCAATACTATTGTAGTTTGTCTTGTTGCAATACTCCTTGCATTATAATTTGATTGTAGTGCTTTCAATTAAAATAGATAGTTCGTAAGATCATTATATTATTTTATTGTTTGATCCCCCCCTCTTCAATGTGTCTACTTGTTGAATTTGCGTACTTTTTGTGAACAAAAGTAACGGTCTGTACAAGGATTTGCACGCATTGTGGAGGGAATTTGCTTTTAAAGTGAAAGTTATCGAAAGTGTTTATTAAGAATGTATGTTGAGAAGAAATTTACCCATTATCAATCTCCAAATTATCTTTACGATTGGCAAATAAAAAACCAATTCCATATGTTGAAGTTGTCCATCTGCTCGAGTTAACGTGTCTAGCACTTCCTGGACCATGTCCATCACTCGTCCTTCCATCTCTGTCTTGCCTGCACCTAAATTCTTTAAGATTTGAATGGTCAACTTGTGCTGATTTTTCCATACCGGGCCATCGCCAAAAGCGACATCTTAAAATACATTTTATTACCGGTAAATCAAAATAATTCACTTAACCTCCCTTTGCGCGAATCAGTTAGCACGTATACTGTAACATAATATAAAAATACCTTTTCTTTTCGCTAATGCTTCGAAAAGGAATAAAGATGGTCTTCCACTGAATACTTTAGATTGATCAACTAGAGAGGCTTTGATGGACTCCCAGTCGTTGAGCACTACAACCGTATCGTGTCCTAATGTGACGCTAAATACGTTACCGTATTTTTTACTCAGCTCGAATAGGGTCAGATGGGGTTGTGAGCCTAAGAATGGCATGTAACCTAGGAAGGGCACACCCCATGGACCGGCAGGCAAAGTTTGGCATTTCCAGGTAAACTTAATCAACCATTTGAGGCAAATAGCGATTACATAAGAAGAGAGAAGGGATATGACCCATCCAAACGCGTCCATATCTTGCTTATAATTTAAAGATGAATAAATATTTTGTATACCCGGTAACCCTAATTATACATACGGTACTTGTCCTTGAAGTTAAAGTATTGTTCAAGTCGAATTTAATGCTTGGAAACAGATAAAATATTCACGGGGCGTTTGGGGAAATAATGTTTTGTTGACGTTATGCTAATCATAAAAGCAGTACGCAGTTTATTACCACGGCTCCGGAAAACGATGTGTTTTTTTTTTTAAAAACATTATTTGCATTGAGCACTATGGACTCTGACCCTAATAGTCAGCAATAGAATGCGACTATTATTGTCAGGATACATTGAGTATAACGTTACCGTACTAATATTGCCTTGTAGCTCATCAGGAAACGGGAGCCCGGTAGGAAGCTATTAATAAATTTACACTTTGCGCAATAGTTTAAAAGTCGTAACCCCGTTTCGGCTAGGCGCTGCTGAGATTAAGTATGAAATTTATAGAAATTTTAGTCCCGGTGTGAGAGTGCATTTTCATTCCTAAGTTTTTTCTTTAAAATGTTTATGTTTTTTAATCGTTCAAGAGCAAAAGTTTCTTGTGAGGGTCCTCCCGAAAACGTACACTCGAAGGCGCATGCATTTAAAAAGTTTTTTTTTTCTCGCAGTAGTTTTTTTTAACTAATTTTATCAATTTTGAGTACTGGATAACGGTGCTTTATAATTTTATTAATTATTTCTTTTATGAATCAGCAACGAGAAAGGATGGGGAGTGAGTCCGCTACTCACGATCGGTTCCAACGACGGCAGTGGCATGTCAGGTGGAAAACTCAAACTAAACTGTTGCAAAGTACAAGCAAATAAAAGTTTCAGTTCCATTTCCGCTAACGATTGGCCCAGGCAAACACGCGGTCCTAATTATAAATTAAATAATTTTTAAAATGACAAGTGAAAGAGGTCAAGTGGAAGGGTTTACCGATCGAAAAAGGCATGAGATAGGGAGGAGCTTTGACTTTGTTGTTTCCGTCGATGAAGCGTTCAGGTTTGAATACTTCGGGCTCGTCCCATAATTTCGGGTCGTTATGAACAGCGTAGATATTTTGTAAAACGGTGGTGTTTTTAGGAATGGTGTGGCCTAACAGCCTCGTAGTTTCGGTGGCTCTATGCGGCAGGGAGAGACTGACCAAGCTGACCTTTCGATGAATTTCCATGATGATCGCGTTTAAATAAGGAAGGTCGGACGTATCGTTCAAATTAGGAAGTCGCTGGCCACCGATCACGGAATCGATTTCCGCTTGCGCCTTTTTCTGCACTTCCGGGTGGTAAGTTAAATATAAAAACCCCCAGAGTGCGGTGTTTGTCGTCGTGTCAGCTCCCGCCAGAAATAAGCTCCAAATGGAATATAAAAGTGCTTCATCTGAAAATTATTTAGAATGGAATTAAGATTTTAGACTGCGCGTTATAAATATGATAAGTAAAATAATAATACTTGTTAATAATAATTAAAGAGAAATTAATGAGCATTTTTACTGGTATAGGGAGCTTTTTGTTGATTATTATCTCGAGCTTGTTTCTTGATTTCCGATATATAGTGATCAATGAAATCTTCGTCACTTCCTTCGGTATGAGCCGCAACGTGCTGGTCCACCATTTTTTTCAAAGCCGATAACACATTCTCGTTATCGCGGATGAACTTCCAAACCCCGAAGCCGTTCGGAGGGAGAAAACGCAGCCAAGGAAAGGTGTTAAAGACTTGGGTTTGAGGGTTTTCGAAATGTTTCACCATCACGTGCAGAAGTGGTTCGAACTCTTTCAACGTCACCGCCGAATTTTTACTTTCTTCACCCGTTATTAATCGCCAATTAATTTCAAGGATGGGGTTAAAAAACATGGATGCCATCGGCAGTATCTGTCCGTTCGCTGCACTCAGCTTGTCCATCACTTTCTGAACCATGTCCATCACTTTGTCCTCCATCGACTTCTTACCCATCCCTACAGTTCTTAGAATTTGAATAGTCAAGTTTCGTTGAGATTTCCATATTTGATTATCGTTAAATCCGAGATCTACAAAATATTAAATTTGCTAATAAAAAAAATAATAAATACAACTTTTCAAATATTTTATGAGATCTTGTATCATTGATAATAATTTTTGATTTTTAATAACTGGATAATTAATTTATATACTGTATCGTACCGTATCTAACAAACAATAAATTATTGGCTATAAATCGAAATTCAAGTTCATGTAATCGTAAGAGAGCATTGCTGACTCCGAAAAGCCTGCTAGCTATACATGTAAATCTTAAGTTACCTTTTCTATCAGAAAGGACTTTGAACATGAACCAGAAAGGTCTCCCGCTGAATTCCTTAGGATGATCCACTAAGGCGGTTCTGATAGATTCCCAATCGTTGAGTACGACCACCGTTTCACGTCCCAACGTGACACTAAAAACGTTACCGTATTTTTCAGCCAATTTGACGAATGTTTCGTGGGGTTTTGGCCCCAACCACGGGATGTAGCCTAATAAAGGGATTCCCCAAGGGCCCGACGGTAACCGTTTGCATGCAATAACGAACTCTACCATCCATTTCAAGAAAATGGCGCTTAACAAGGACAGGATAGTAATAATCAACCACTGCGTGACGTCCATCTCTGCTTTTTGAAGAGATCAATAACGAAATCGCAATAATTGCCCTTGAAACGCACACTCGCTCATGTGTAATTTTAGAATCTCAGCCGTTCATGTGTCGATCAAAGCAATTTTTATGACAATCGGTTATCTCATTTGATTTCGAAATTAGAACTATAGTTGTTTGACTTTTTTTTTTTTTATGAAATTAAATCCGACGAGTAGGATATTTGATACGTTAAAGGTTAAATTTCTAAAAAAAAATAATTATATGCCTAACTTATGACTATAATTGACTTTGTTTTGCTAAAATTGTTAAAAAGTTTACGTGTTCAATTCATTGATTCTAGGGGGCTTTGATTCGAGTCAACAAAAAATTGAAATTTTCACGTAATAAATTATGCTTGTGATCTGAACGTGCAGTATTTATGAACTTGGCCAAACACAACAATAGTTTCTATTTGAAAAGTAGAGGTTGCATATTTTTAGTCTTTCCTTTTGTGGATCATTAGAGAAAATGGTGGTAGATAGTGGTTAAAGCCTATTTCTCCCTTCAGCGGTGGTGGTGGCACATTCGGTGGGAGACTGAAATTAAATTGTTGAAGAAGGCAAGCAAAAAGCAACCGAATTTCCAATTCGGCCAACGATTGACCAAGGCAAACTCGCGGTCCTAAAGTAAATTTAAACATTTGTAGTAATTTATATTTACAAAATGAGTAGTGCTAACCGAAAAGTAGCGAATATTGTTTTACCTAATGAGAAGGGCATAAAATACGGAGGGGCTTTCGCTATATTATTGTCATCGATGAATCTTTCCGGTTTGAAGACATCAGGTTCGTTCCACAATTGTGGGTCGTGATGAACCGCGTAGATGTTTTGTAACACGGTGGTATCCTTAAGGATGGTATGACCTAAGACTTTAGTAGTTTCTGTGGCTCGGTGCGGCAAGGACAAACTGACTAAACTGGCTTTTCGATGAACTTCCATAATCATCGCGTTGAGGTACTGAAGATTAGGCAGGTCGTTTAAGTTAGGCAAGCGATGACGTCCAACCACCTTGTCGACTTCTCTTTGAGCTTTCTTTTGCACTTCCGGGTGATAAGATAGGTACAACACCGTCCATTGACAGGCGTTTAAAGTTGTGTCCATTCCAGCCATTAATAATGACCAAAGAGTAAATGTCAACGATTCGGCTAAAAGCAATTAGAGAAATCAGATACTTATTATGAATTAAATCAATATTTTATCCTCACTATCAAACGGAGATTCCGGTTGATGTTTATTGATATTTGATAAATAGTTATCGATTAAGTTATCGAGATTATTTTCGTTGAAGTTGGCTGTATGTTGATCGATCGCTTTCTTCAAAAGATTTTCCATGGCGCGATTGACCCGCATAATTTCCCAATGACCGCATCCGTTGGGCGGAACGAAACGGAGCCACGATGACTGGTTTACAAGTTGATTGTTGTGAACCTGCAGCAATCTTAAAGTTTGTCGAATTTGATCTTCAAATGCTATTAATAACGGTGTGCAATCCTCGCTTTCTTCGCCTAAAACATTGTATAGAAAAGTACACCGAGATTAGAATTACCTACAGTATTATAAACATTTAAGGCTATGTTAAAAGCTAACCTGCAATCACTTTCCAAAGGAATTTAAGAATAGGTTTGAAGAAAACATCGTCTATTGGTTGCACTCGACCATCCGCTTCGATCAGTACGTCCGTCACCTCCTCTATCATATTCATCAACTGCTCCTGAATGTTGTGCTTGCCTACTCCAACGTGCTTTAAGATTTTATTGGTCAGATTTCGCTGCGTTTTCCACACCGGACCATCGGTGAAAAGGACATCTAGAGTAAATTAAACATCTTTTAGAAATAAAATCATTTTGTTTTGGCTTTTCAAAATATACTCGTACACTTAACCAACCATGAATAATTTATCTTTTAAATATGGCCTACCTTTTAACTTGGTTATTGCACTTGTTAGATATATGCGTGGCCTTCCACTGAACACTTTTGGTTGATCTATCAAACTGGCTTTGATGGACTCCCAGCTGTTCAACACGACCACCGTTTCGCTTCCTAAAGTAACGCTGAAGATCGCGCCGTATTTTTTCGCCATTCGAGCGAAAGTCTCGTGAGGTAATTTCCCTAACCAAGGTGCGTAACCAACTAGAGGGAGGCCCCACGGCCCGGCTGGCAGCACTTTGCATTTCCATATAAAATTAGTTAACCATTTGATGAAAATGGTGAACAAAAATGCTAAAACAATTGAAATTAACCACTGAACGACCGCCATCGCCTATTATTGATAAGAATTGCAGAAGTCGAAGTGATCAACAGCTAGTAATTAAAAAAATAACAAGTTTTCTAAATGCAACCTTGAAATAGATACCGGTACTGTATTTTAACCGCCATACAGAGTTGCATGTCATTAATGAATATTCATAGCAATTTTTTTTGAGAGATTGAGAACATCTGCAGTATATCAGATAGATTGCCACTAGATCGAACAATTTTTTTTATTTTATTTTAATTTTCATCTTCCAAATTAAACACTTTAATTTATTGGTATTTTATCATTTTATTTAAAAGGATATTCATTCTTTTTGATAAGCGTAATTATTTCTTGTCGCATAATAATTATGTAGTCATTTTGTTGAGTCATTCAAAAAATTGCGTAGGAATTAAGATTAATAATTAATTTAAATTTTAAATAATTTATTCCACACGTTTTATTATTATTGTAATAGCAGTTGCTTTTCAAAGAAAAAATTATTTTAAAAAATATTTATTTTGTTTATTTTTTTGTGACTTAGTCTGCCAAGGCCAGATTTAATACATAAGAATTTGGCTCGTAAGAGCTGTCTAGTCACCAATAAAAAAAAAAAAAAAGATGAGACAAACAAATTAACTACACAATAGAAAGTATAGCAAACTTAAAGTTGTATTATAACCTTGATCTATCAATTTATTTGGCGTAAACATAAAATTTTGTTTTGGTTCCACGTGATGAACCACGCAAATATTTTATAATAATCACAAGGTGATTTATTTTTTTTTTAGTTAAAGTACTCCCCTGCCCCGGGATGTTTACCGTCTTAATAATAATAATTGTTTGATAATATTTTGACAAAAATGTTAAAAAAAACAACACTCCGTTTAAATGCAAAGATTAAATAAAATTTTATTTGTTGATTTATTAATAAAAAAAAAGTTATTATTCTAACTTATTTTGATATTTTGAACTGAGTTTAAAATAAAAGTTTGTATATAATTATTATTATTATTATTACCGGTAATGAATATAAATGCAAGCTTAATATAAGACAAGGTTTTTTTTTTTCAATCTTTTCTTTTGCGAACAACAAGTGAATATGGATGAGGCGTAAGAGTGAATCTTATATCTGGTTCTAAGGTAGGAGTGGGTCCGCCCTCGGGTATGTTCAAGGTGAACTGTTGCAGTAGGCAAGAAAAAATCAGCCTGAGCTCCATTTCCGCCAGCGATTGACCCAAACAAACTCGAGGACCTAAAAACAAAGTCAATATTGATAAATCAAACTTTACTTTAATACTAATGAAATTACCGATGGAAAACGGCATAAAATATGGCGGTGCTTTGGCTTTTCCAGTTTCATCAATGAAGCGTTCGGGTCTAAAAGATTCCGGTTGGTCCCATAATTTCGGGTCATGGTGTATCGCGTAAATGTTCTGAATACACGAAGCGTCCTTTGGGATGTTTAGGCCCTTAATTGTGGTGTTTGCGGTGGCTCTATGAGGCAAGGACAGGTGAACCACGCTGGCTTTACGGTGGATCTCCATGACCAAAGCTTCTAAGTACGGGAGCCTGGGCATGTCCTTCATATTTGGCAGACGATGTTTTCCCACTATCTCATCAATTTCGGCTTGTGCTTTCTTTTGAACTTCCGGGTTGTGAGCCAGGTACAGGAAGCCCCATAAGGTAGTGGTGTTGGTGGTTTCGACTCCAGCCAAAAACAAACCCCAAATCGTCGTCAGCAAAAATTCATCTTTAATAAAAATCTTTTAAAAACATATTTTCAAATTACGACAAAATGAAAGTTCTACCGGTACCGGTATATGAAATTATCTTAGATTTTTAAAGCAAATAAGAAACTTTTTGAAACTCCAGATTTTATTTCTGAAAATGTTTCAGAACTAGGCCAACCTATAATTTATTTAACTACCATTATATTGAAATTTTACCGTATTAATTTTTAACAAAATACTGTATAATTATGGTACTTTGTCGCCTTAGTTCACATAATGTGGTAGTTGGTCACAGAACATTTCAAAGGCAATTTCTTGAGCTACGCGGCTTAAGCGCTTTTGCTTCTGAATTTTTTTTTTATACTGACCACATCTGTGAACTATGGTGACGATTTACTGGTAAACGGTTCTTCCGGTTTTTCGTGGTTTTTGATTTCCGCTAAATAATAATCGATAAAATCGTTGAGATTTCCTTCGTTGAAGTTGGCTACGTGTAGGTCGATCAATTTTTTCAGGTAGTTCATGAGGTCTCTGTTTGCCCGGATTACCTTCCAGTAGCCGAATCCGTCGGGTGGGATAAAACGGAGCCAAGGAAAGGAATTGACAGCCACATCGCTTTGGAAAAACGTGAATAGAGTGGCGAAGATCCGTTCGAATTCTTTTAAATTCGCTGCGTCGTTTCCGACGTCATCTCCTAAAACCAGTCGCAGGATAGTTAAACTGACCGCTTGAAAAGTTTTAAATTTTAATTTAAGACCTGAGATGAACCTCCAATTAACTTTAAGAATCGGTCCAAAGACTAAAGACTCCATCGGCAGAACTTGACCATCCGCTCGAGCAAAAACGTCTGTTAGCTCGTGAACCAGATCCATCACTTTGGTCTCCATTAAGGCTTTTCTTACGCCCATGTTGCGTAGAATTTGAGTGGCTAAATTTCGTTGGGTTTTCCACACTGGACCGTCGTTACATCCTATATCTATAAGATAATTTTCCAAAGTTGTAATAATTAATTACAGTATTTATTAACATGTTTTACTGCCCAACACAAACTTTTAAACATGGGCTACTCGTAAAATTTAAAATTTCGACTTTTAAAATTTTTAACATTTATCAACATTGATTTTAACGTTACAACAATATCGTACCGTTTTGTTTGGACATAGCTTGAAAAAGGAACATGTGAGGCCTTCCATTGAAGTGTTTTGGCTGTTCGACTAGAGCTTGTTTGACCGCGTCCCAATCGTTGAGCACTACAAACGTTTCGTGTCCCAAACTCACACTGAAAACGCTGCCGTATTTTTCGGCCAATTTTATGAAAGTTTCGTGCGGTTTTTTTCCGATTCGATGAGCGTACCCTAGGACCGGTAGGCCCCACGGTCCAGGTGGATATTGTTTGCATTTCCACATAAAATTGATCACCCATTTTACGAATATTGCGAAAAGTAGAGAGCCTAGCGCGTAGATTAGCAGCCTAGTGACTTCCATGCTGCGTTAAATTTGATCGCAAACAACCTTCGAAATGTACCGTACAGACAGCTTTGAAAACATTATTTTTCAATGTCGAATTCATTATCATTTATGTGAAAAGGCTTTGTATGAATACAGTTTGCAGTAAAGGTTAATCGCTTAATTGATTGACACTGCTTAAAAGTGTCAAATTAAACATTGCTTGAAAATACATGTATAGCGTTTTAAGTGATATTTAAGTGAGTGGAAAATGAAGATTATAATAGACTACAGTAATCTCATTAATTAATATTTTTATTTATATTAGTTATTTTTTGTTTTCACTGTTTCACAATACAAAGCATTATTTCTAATGTTATTTAATACGGAGTATTTATTTATTTTTGCGTCAACAATAATATCTTATTTCGTTTAATTTTATGCCCGATGTAGTTATTAAGTTTAATTTTACAATAATATTTTTGTTAATTAAATTTAATTTACTTACGGTAGGCTGTATATTTTTTTAGGTTGGTTTATAATACCGATTTTTTTAAAAAAAAAAATTTAACATAAATTTTTAGTTTTAAGATTCAAGTTTTTTTTTTTAAATTTTTACTCCAATAGCATTACAATTTGTTTATAGCGAATAACAAATAAAAATTATACACGTTGGAAAAAACCAACTTAACAGGTTTAGAACGCTAATCCGTTTAATTTTAATTATTCGTTCAAAAACTTTGACTTTCTTAACATTTTAATAATTGTTCTATTCTGTGTTTAAATACCGGTATTCTACTTTAACCACAACAAACTACCCGCTCTACTAATCTTTTCTTTTGTTTATGAGAAGCGAGTAAGGCTGGGTTTTAATGACGAGCGCCATTACGGGTTCCAACATTGGCAAAGGACGGTCCTGAGGGATGGAGAATGTAAACTGTTGGAGGAGACAACAGAAGATGAGTTTCAATTCCATCTCAGCCACTGATTGACCAGGGCAAATACGAGGTCCTATGGAAAAGGGCATCAAATAAGGGGGAGCTTTAACCACTTTGTTTGCGTCGAGGAATCTCTCCGGTTTGAACGCTTCTGGTTCACTCCACAGCTTTGGGTCTTTGTGTACAGCATAAATGTTCTGAATGACTGTAGTGTCTTTCGGGATGGTGTACCCAAAGAGGTTGACTGTTTCGGTTGTTCTATGAGGAGAGGCAAAGGGCGCTATCGACGCTATTCGATGAATCTCCATGATAACGGCTTCATTATAAGGAAGCCTGGGCATATCACTCATGGTAGGCAGTCGCTGTCTTCCTATCACCTCATCCAGCTCATCCTGTGCCTTCTTTTGGATTGAGGGGTTCAAAGCCAGGTGAAGGAAACCCCATTTTAAGGTTACATTCGTTGTGTCCACTCCACCCAAAAACAAATCGTATAGCGTGAAAACCATGTGATCGACTGATTTATAAAGTTTTTTTTAAAAAAATTATATTACATTTTAATAATTTTCGAAATTAGTTCGTATGAGTAAATAGTGTACCGTTAAATGGAGCTTCCTCTTTTCCGGTATTGGCTTTATGCTTATTAATTTCAGCGAGGTAGTAATCGACAAAGTCATCTAATTTTCCTTCTTTCCAGTGAATCACATGTTGATCAACAAGTTTTTTTAGATAGGAAACAAATAGTTTATTTTTTCTGATGGAATCCCAATACCCGAATCCATTGGGCGGAATAAATCGTAGCCATGGAAACGCGTTCAAAGGATTGTCCATAGACATGTCTTCAAACAAGAAAGTAATTACACTCTCAAATTCTTTTAACTCATCCGACGTTTGCTCATCGCTTCCTTAAATTTCAATAGTAAGCATTAGCATGGAAATATTTTAAACTGATACTAAATTACCAACCTGATACTAAATTCCAGTTGGCTTTAAGCATTGGTCCGAAGAATACGGATTCCATGCATTTTACTTTTCCATCGGCTTGGTTTAAGGTGTCCATGACTGCGTGAACCATGTCCATGATCCTATTTTCCATGCTATTTTTACCAACGCCTAAGCTTCTGAGTATTTGCATTGTCAAATTGCGTTGAGTTTTCCACACGGGACCGTCGGTGCTCCCAATATCTTAAAAACAATTGCAAAATTATTTTTTTAATGAATTTCATTTAATGAGAGTACCGTATTAATTATTTACTTTTTCCCTGAAAGAGTGCATTCAAGACGAATGAATAAGGTCTTCCACTAAATTCTTTTGGTTGATTGACCAGCGCTTCTTTGATCGATTCCCAATCGTTGAGCACTACCGCAGTTTGATTCCCTAAATTAACGCTGAAAATATTTCCATATTTTTTCGCTATTTTCAAGAAGGTTTCGAACGGTGTTTTTCCTAACCAAGGAGTATATCCCACTATCGGAAGTCCCCAAGGGCCGGGGGGAAGTGTTTTGCATCGGTTTACGAACGTTATCAACCAATTTAGGAAAATCGTTAAAAAGATCGCTGAAAAAGTGAAAAATTGCCACTGATTTATTTCCATTTTATTTGTAAGCAATGCACATCAATCCGATTCTTATTAATTTTAAAAATATAATGATGACATTGATATTCTTGTTTTCTCATTTCTTTATTATTAAAATATATTAATAGCTTAACCACTCAAGGACGACGATAAGCTAGTGTTATAACTGCATAAAAATGTTGATTAAAGTGCATGTTTTATTTTGCAATGTTAACCAGTAACCTTCTTGGATTTAAATGAAAATGTAGTTTATCAGTAAGAATTTAAATCGAGTTTTGAAACATTAATTATTTCCTCCTATCAACAAATTTTGTCCGAGAACGCCTAAGTACATTAGTCACTAATACATACATTAATCTTTCCGTCTACACGGCTTTTTTTATTAATTTTATTGACGCTCAAAAACAAAATCTATGGGAATGTTAGCAGTCAAACAAACAAATAAGTTTAAATCAAAGAAACAAAATTGCAAGATCAGTACAGAAGGTACAGATGCTTAAAATATTTGAGCAACTCAGTTCATTCAATACTGAATATGTGAAAGCCCTTAATTCTAAAGGTTAATTAATTCTAACACATCTTTTGCGAATTTATACTTTTTTTTTGTTGTAAATTAAAATTGTTGTAAGAGTAATATTATCTCAAACTATTTCTTTCATTTGATTATGTTCTTTTAATGAGAATCATATTCCATGAGTTTATCGGGAAAGAGAGAGAGAGAGCTTTTAAAAGTCAGATGGCACTGCATTAGTGCTTTCATTATACATTTTGAAATTTAATTAATTTTATAGAATTCACTTAACTTTTTTTTCTGAAGGCTAATATACTGTGAGCCATTTACTGTATTTACAGTATATAAAGAAAAAAAACCCATCAGTTGTAAATTTAATCAAGGTAGCTTACTGTAGGCCTACTTACTGATTAGCGGTTGTACTCCTACTCAGATTTTACCATGCAAAAATATTTTGACTAAAATAAAAAAAAGATAAAATTCTAACTTATTTTGGTATTTTGAGTTGAATTTAAAGTCAAAATTTATTTACTGTATATTAAAACGATAAAACAAAAATAAATTCAAGCTTAATTTAAGACGAAATTTTTTTGTCAATCTTTTCTTTTACAAACAACAAGTGAATATGGATGAGGCGTAAGAGTGAATCTTACATCCGGTTCTAAGGTAGGAGTGGGCCCGCAATGGGTATGTTCAAGGTGAACTGTTGCAGTAAGCAAGAAAAAATCAGCCTGAGCTCCATCTCCGCCAGCGATTGACCCAAACAAACTCGAGGACCTAAACCCAAAGTCAATATTGATAAATCAAACTTTACTTTAATACTACTGAAATTACCGATGGAAAACGGCATAAAATATGGCGGTGCTTTGGCTTTTCCAGTTTCATCGATGAAGCGTTCGGGTCTAAAAGATTCCGGTTGGTCCCATATTTTCGGGTCATGGTGAATCGCGTAAATGTTCTGAATACACGAAGCGTCCTTTGGGATGTTTAGGCCCTTAATTGTGGTGTTTGCGGTGGCTCTATGAGGCAAGGACAGGTGAACCACGCTGGCTTTACGGTGGATCTCCATGACCAAAGCTTCTAAGTACGGAAGCCTGGGTATGTCTTTCATACTTGGCAGGCTATGTCGTCCTACCACCTCATCGATTTCCGCTTGTGCTTTCTTTTGAACTTCGGGGTTGTGAGCCAGGTACAGGAAGCCCCATAAGATAGTGGCGTTGGTGGTTTCGACTCCAGCCAAAAACAAACCCCAAATCGTCATCAGCAAAAATTCATCTTTAATAAAAGTTTTTTAAAAAAAAAAACTATTTTCAAATAAACGTACAGTAAAACATAAATACTTATATGTACAAGTATACAATATACAAGTATAATGAACTTTTCAGTATAACAACATAGGTACAGTATTTGTAAGTTGTACGAGTACAGTATATGGAATTAGCTTTTTTTTTTTTTGTAAAGGAAGTATGAAACTTTCTTAATCTACCGGTACCGATAAATTTCAACTACCGTACGTAATGTACCATTATATTTAAGTTTTACCATACATTTTACAAAATGTAAGGTAGGCCTATTAATTTTTACTCGTAAACGGTTTTTCGAATTTTTCGTGGTTTTTGATTTCCACTAAATAGTAATCGATAAAATCGTTGAGATTTCCTTCGTTGAAGTTGGCTACGTGTTGGTCAATCAGCTTTTTCAGGTAGTTCATGAGATTTTTGTTGGCTCGGTGGACTTTCCAATAGCCGAATCCGTCGGGTGGGATGAAACGGAGCCAAGGAAAGGAATTGACAGCTACATTGCTTTGGAAAAACGTGAACAGAGTGGCGAAGATCCTTTCGAATTCTTTTAAATTCGCTGCGTCGTTTCCGACGTCATCTCCTAAAACCAGTCGCAGGATGTTAAATTGAACGCTTAAAAAGTTTTAAATTTTAATTTAAGACCTGAGATGAACCTCCAATTAACTTTAACAATCGGTCCAAAGACTAAGGACTCCATCGGCAGAACTTGACCATCCGCTCGAGCAAAAACGTCCGTTAGCTCGTGAACCAGATCCATCACTTTGGTCTCCATTAAGGCTTTTCTTACACCCATGTTGCGCAGGATTTGAATGGCTAAATTTCGTTGGATCTTCCCCACTGGACCATTGTTACTTCCTATATCTACAAGATAATATTCAAAAGTTGTAATTAACGTATTTCACTGTCCAAGTGGATCGAATCGCTATTGACTTTTAACGTTGATTATCCCAAATGATTATAAATAAATTTTCTTATGTGGTAATACAGATTAAAATTTAAACTGTTTTCAGTATTGATATAACCTTATAACTAAATCTTACCGTTTCGTTTGGACAAATCTAGGAACATATTTATAATATGGCCTTCCATTGAAGTTTTTTGGCTGTTCGACTAGAGCTTGTTTGACCGCGTCCCAATCGTTGAGCACCACAAACGTTTCGTGTCCCAAACTCATTGTACTGTACATTACCATAAATGTTAAATTAAATTATTATTAATACTATACATTATTAATTTTACGTTAAATCATAATTGATACCGATTTTTTTTAGAAACGTAAATTTAAAAAAAATTACATTACAGTACCGTACTGTATTTAAAAACAAAAAAGTAAATTTAAAAACTTTTGTCATTTCAGAAACGCTATACTAACATTCAAAACTCTACGGTGCGATTAGGCTCTTCCTTATTAGCGATGGCGATCGCTTCGGTTGACACGGATCATGGCGAGCTGGATCAATGTCAAGGTTAATTTAAACCGCTTATTTCGACCCGGTCAGAGATGTATCGCTAAAGAACGATTTTTACGTCATTAACACCGATCTGTGATGATGACGATGGACGATGTTGTTGTTCTACCTGACAGGTAGAACACAGTGTGTTTTCTCAGTAGATTTTCGTGGTTTTTCTTCATCTCTCTAAATTGTTATGAATCGGTAAATTTTAGACGTTTGTTTAAGAAGTTAGTTAAAGTGTTAATTCAGCACGATATAATGAGTGTGTTATGTAAAACATTGTTTCCGCGAAAAAAGAAATGACTAACGCGTGAGCTCGCTATTTGTTTACTACCGGTACGGTCGACCATAATAATAACGGTGTCAAACGCGCGCTACACTTAACCGTAGCGATTAATTACTGTGACTCATTGAACATTTTCCTGAACAGATTTGCCACTGAACACACAAGGCAATGTGAAAGAGCAATGAGCAGGGAGAATGGCGCCATCACTCCGCAGCCCAGGAGCAGAGAATCACGGGGATGACGGACAACAGGTAGGAACATATTAATTATTACTATTGAAACTTTTATTGGAAACGATTTTATGAGACCAAAGTGTATACGAACCTTGCATTTAATTAGGGGCTACGTCTCAATAAATTTAAACGGTGCTTCTTGAAAGCAATAAATTTTGAGAAAGAGATGAATGAAAAGGAGTATTTCTTTTAAATTTACGTTATCGATATTGTTTACGAGTATTTGTGGGAGTGTCGAGATGTGTGAGGTATTCTATCAGCTGTTTCGCTTAAATGAAAAGACACTACATTTTTGTGAGTTTATCGGTTTCTGCAAAAATTAAAGGTTTCATTTGTTTTATATATTATACAAATTTATACTGGGTGTCCGATATACTGGTATACCGGTATACTGGGTGTTATTATCTTCCTAACCCCGCCTGTTATTTTAAAATAAAACGTATCGTAGCAAAATCAAAAACTTAAAGAGTTGTAAATAGTATTTTTTTTTTTCTTTCGTTAATTTAAAAAATAGTCAAAAAAATTATAATTTTAAGAAATTACATCTCCTACACCGTAGTAATTTCCCATGATAGAATTTGCGATGGAAGAGTAAAACAGTTTTATCAATGGCGCAATCACAATTATATTTGGGGGTCAGTTTTTCTATTAGTTTGCTCAAATTTTATTTAAATACAGTGACCGAAAATTAATTTCTCTAAGTTCGAGATTAATTAAGAGTTTTGTATGTGTTCTTTTTGATTTTTTTTCTTCTATTGATTATTTACTACACCGATATTTTGCAAACATTTTTTTAAAAGAAAAGAAAATAATTGCACGGATATAATTAAAAATATTTTTTCGAATATTATTTTGGCTACATAAATGATGTGAAGTTTAGATTGTAATTCGTATTCATCAGAGTATCTAGGTTTATTTAAAATTTTGTTTTCCTGTATTTTAAATATGTACTGGTATACGCTAACTGGTTAAAATAAATGGCTGAATCTTCTTTTTAATTACCAAAAAAAAAAAAAAAAAGGCAGAAAGGATGTATGGCGAATTTGAGGGTTCTACCTAACAATTAAATATTACTTTTGCAAATCTAATTTTATTTAGTAAAAAATGAGTTTTGTTGCTAAAAAAAAAAAAAATTATTACTCAAGGTTTAGTCACTCCATTGCGCGTCAGAAATATTTTCTACTCCGCGTCTATTAAAATTAGATTTATTTAATCTTTTTCTTTTGGTTATGAGAAGCGAGTAAGGATGAGGTTTAACCGTGAGACCCATCACGGGTTCCAGCGAGGGTAAAGCGAGCCTAAAGTATTACCCTAGTAGGGTGGAAGTGTTCTGCATCGGTTAACAAAATTATTCAACCATTTAAAGAAAATTGTTAAAATGATGGCTGCTGAAAAAGTGAAAAATTGCCACTGATTTATCTCCATTTTTTCCTCTGTTACATGCGCTGCAAATCTTCGAATCTTACTATCGTAATTTAGATAAAATATATAATGTAACAGATACTCCAGTTTAATTTTTTTAATTATTTTTGATTTTCAAGGACGACGATAAGTTCGATAACAAGTTGTTGACCGCAAAAATTGAGTGTAAAAAATAAAAAATGTTTATATTTTGATGTTATCTTTTGCGAGTCTGACTGTGTGTGGGCTGTCTATTAATTGATTTAATTCCACTTGAGCTCGTGCCTATGCGACATGATGGCGCACTTGAGTCATATGTCAGGCTTAAATTTTTATTCAACAAAGCATAGGGTGTTGTAGGCTACAGTCATACCTCAGAATAATGGTGCCCGCAAGAGCGGCGTTTCGCTATTGCGGCGCTCTTAAATATCTATCCGCGTTCTAAATTCATATTGCACTCATTGTTGTTTGGAAAAAACTCACTTTTGCTATCCCCAAAATGCATGGCAGCTTACGGCGATTCACTTAACAACGGAGCTCTGGTCCCAATTATGTCATTATTGCGAGGTATGATTTTACAAGACATTATAGAACTGCTTTCACGTATGATACAATAATATCGGAAAGGAAGGTGACAAATTTAATTTGATCAAACTAGAGTCGATGCAGCTCTTTTCTAGTGGTGAGCTAGTCTTACGGTATGTGTTGAGGTCGAAGAATACTTTAAACACGGAATACCTGATTAGTTTACACTTAGATGAAGTCCACACCAACTATTGAACAACATGCATTCCAAACATTTCCAATTTTAAGCTCACTTAATAATTATTTTTCTGATTTTTGATTATATTAATTGCATTACAATTTAATTATTTTTTTGTATGATATTTTTTCTACATTTTTTTTATTTTTATTTTTGTGAATAAATACTACAAGTAAGATAATATTATAATAAGTGTTCTGAATTTGATAACAAATGCAGTACGAGCACAGGTATATTAGAAAACCGCAGACCATTTTGTGCTATTGCCATTATCTTAATGAATTTTTAAATTTTGATTGCGGTGAAGTCTCTAGCGTCAATGAATAGAGGATTCGTAAACAGCAGATAACAAAACTTAAAATTTAATTTTAATTATTTCTTTTGATAATATGAAGCGAGTAAGGATGCGGTTTAGTGGCTAGACCCATCACGGGTTCCAGCGAGGGTAAAGGTCTGTCTTGAGGGAGTGCGAATGTGAACTGATGGAGGAGACACGAGAAGATGAGTCTGAGTTCTATCTCGGCCAGAGATTGACCTGGGCAAATACGAGGCCCTATGGAAAAGGGCATCAAATAAAGTGGAGCTTTAACGATTTTATTAGCGTTGAGGAATCTCTCCGGTTTGAACACTTCGGGTTCGTCCCATAATTTCGGGTCTTTGTGCACTGCGTTATTGTTCTGAAGGACTGTAGTGTCTTTCGGGATGGTGTACCCAAAGAGGTTGACTGTTTCTGTTGTTCGATGTGGAATAGCGAGTGGCGATATACACCATTACAAAATTCGTTGGGTTACATATTGTGTCGCTAGATGGCGCGATCACGGGCGCCATTACAAGGTGG
>JAQGAZ010000242.1:0-79372 GCA_034692225.1 Polydesmus complanatus | reverse complement strand
TAATTTTTCCTGATCCTTCGTCTTGATTGGCCTCGATCTGTAAACGTCATCCTCGATTTTCCATTCAATTTCCTCGTCCAGAATTCTCTGTAAAAATTCTTGCGCCGGTGGGATTCGAACCTTCGTAATCGTCTTGCTCTGAATACTGCCTTTGCATCTCGGCTACCACTACCTGACATTTAACAGCTCAATATTTCTCCTATTTGAATTTGACTTTGAAAAAAAAAAATTTAAAAAAAAAAGCCGATTGGGGCTGATTCGGTGTGATGAGGGTTGACTGGCGCAAGTGCATTTTGGAGAATATTTATCAGTAGCACCAGTCAACCCCCAATCAGACCGAGTCAGTCAAAATCAATAAGTGGTCCTAAGGGGTACTAAATTATGCTACGGAGCCAACTGTCATTGAGCTGTCATTAAATTTAGGACCACCTAACGCCATTTAGGACCACCTAACGCCACTTAGGACCACCTAGCTCCACTTAACATCAATAGCTGGCCCTATTGTGGCTTCTCATTATTATTGCCTGTACTAAAATAATGTACCGTAATTAAGTTTTTTAATTAATTAAAATTTTGTTTCAATAATAATGTACTCGTATTTTTTATTATACTGTATTTATAAAAGCTTAATATTAGATAAAATGCATGAACCAAATAATTTGAAACACTAAGAGAGAAAGAGACTTGTGGGTTACACTGTCGTGTAGAAGATGTCATTTTACATACCCATAAAAAGTTTTAAAAAAATGTAAATATGATTGAAAAAAATAATAATAAAATAAACTCGTACGTTAGAGCACTCAGAATCCTTAAAATAACATACAAACATCTTTTTATCAAAAGTGCGTTGATGGAAACTGGAAGGATTTAAATTTCGATGAAAAAGTTTACGAAGAAAATGTACTGTAGTCTCTTCTCTAGCAGCAATTCAATCTAACGAACGAAATAAAGGCGCACTTCACATTGACGATGTGAATAAGAAATAGAATGTAATGCAAGAAAGATTCAAGCCCCAACATTATATTTACAAGAATACCTTTACATTCGATTATCGACTTCACGTTGGAACTGCTTCAAAATTCGGTTTATTTTGACAATATAACATCCTTCAAAAAATTTATATTTTGAAATGCGCCGTCGAGAGCAGGTTAAAACTGACTTTATTAAATTTTGCCAGAGAAGAAATAAATTATTCAATAAATAGATTTACCTGTCAATGCTAATGGCAACGAGATTAAAAATAGAGGAAGTACTGCAAGCGACGTCCATCGCTATGTAAAAGTCACATAATGTCGGACTAAGTTCCCAATCCACATTCACCTGAAAGAAAATTAGTTCCAATTATTAAATGACCAGATATACAACGAGTAATATAAACACACGCATTTTTGACCGCAGCGGCAACGCCATTAAAAAATATTTATCATAGACATAATAATGACTGCAGTTAGACATGTCTGCAGTTAGACAGGGCACGCCGAATCAATTCTTCTGTTGGAGCTGTATTTTTACTATGACCATAATTTTTTTTAAATGTACTCTTTAAACAATTATTATACAAAATTGACGATCTGATAAATCAAACCCACGTCTAGGGTCAACGACGTTTTACATGTAGGTTGATAAATAGGGGTGTAATATGTGCTCGGTTTATCTCCCTCAATTCCGATTTAAATTTGTTCTCGCCATGAAAAATATTCGTCGTCTACGTTTAAGCCGAGAAGTTTACACGCGCAAAAATTGACAACGAGGGCTCCAATAACATCGGCGCACGATTTTACGATTGTGATTGGATGAATAGATACATAATACCTAGGGTAAATCTAACACACAAACCCACCTTAAAGTGCTCTGGCATCAATGCGACATTATATGTCGAAATAAAATTTTATGTTATATTCGGATCCTACACCTAAAAATAAAAATAATATATAAATATAAAAAAAAAACACCCCCTCCAACCTAACGGCACCATTGTAAAGGATTTAGTGAAGATGCGCGTTGAATATTTCTTCCGACCACGTATGGTCGCACAATGGAATATAAACTTGCGGTTCAAGTGTTAACTTTATAACTCATCATAGATAGAAAGGTCAAATCGATCTTCCACGAGTTTTGCCAGACATCTATCGATACCATCGGTCCCATTTATTAAGCGTTAACCAAAGTCCACAATCGTATTATTCTGAATACTATACATACACACACTACAGAAAAATAATAATTGCTACATCAATTTTTGAATAAACAAAACAATAAATAAATAAATAAAAAAAACACCGTATACAAAACATTTAATCATAGAATTACCGTAATTACAATATTAGCTAACGTAATATTATCTATACGATTAAGATAAAAAAAAATCAATTACAGTACAGTAAATGTATATTAAACTCAATGAGGCGCAATAAGGGGGTAATACTGTAATAATGCAACTATTCAAAGCATTGCTATTAAACTTTACTTTCAAGATAAACTACTGTAGGCCTAGGTAGTATGTAAATATTCGGGAAGTACAGTACATTTAAATTACAGTACATGACATTGTATTTAAATTGCGTCGATCGCAGTCCGAAAAAATCTTGCAGATACTGTAAATATTGCAATAATGGCAAATTTTTACACCCGAACGTAATTTGGTTTTAATAAGATAATCTTTCGGTTTCCCAAGAGAATGTTAATTGCCTGTGGCGATTGAGTTACGAATGAATTTTTTATACACTTGCCATCATTTCAAATTCTTGCATGCAATAGCACTGTAATTATAATACACACCTTGCTGCAAAAGCTACACAACTCAAAAAAGTGTTTTCAAGTTTTAATTACCGTACCGTACACTAGAATAGGATTGTCGAGATATTTTGTCACTAAAAATGACATTTGATCCTATTATAAAAGCCTTACAGTATTGTTGTGTTTACTGACATCACTAGTCTATTATTTTTTCTAAAAACATTTTCTGATTTCTTTTAAGGCCTGCGACACTTTTCTCGAAAGACACGTAACCCACTTTTTCTCGAATAAAAAATAATAAAATTGACACAAAAAAAAAAAAAAAGAATATCGATTGTAAATAAAAAAAAAAATTAAACCTGAAACCAGATGTGGTGTCACTTTTTCTAATTCTGAACTTACATGTACTGTATACTGTACATGACATTATATGCAAATGATCCGTTTTGATTAATTTAATAAAAACGAATGACGCAACAAAATTGATAAGAAAATTATTTAAATAACCCCTACTTTAAAAAACGATTGCTACAGTATTCTGACACAGTAGTACATGTATTATAAAAACTTACTTTTGGCAAAAAATTAAATTGCATTTACTTGCTTATACTATAGATGTAGGCTACAGTGTACACGTATTTCTTACAAAATCTATCTCCAGAGCATTTAGGAAAAAGAAATTGTTTCACGGGTAATTCAAATTAGCTGGAAATGTGCCAATAATTAAATGCTTAAAAAAGTTAAAATATTGTATGAAAGTGTAAAGTGCAGGCGTATCTTGCAATAGGCAAAGTTAGATTCCACAAAATTTTATTTTTTCATTAATATTCTGCAATTATTCTTACTATAATTATGTTAAATAAAGTATGCATCTTTTCTAGTGTAGTGAAAACTCGGTTTCTTATTTAATTTTTAGATTCTAAATTATTTTGTGGCTCAATCGCAGATCCTAATATCCGCCCTAAAATAACAGCACACATCAATAGTTACATCAATTTTATCAGTTTAAATGTAAAATTATCAGCACTCGTACTGGTAGATAAAATCAAGATACCACCAACCTTCGACCCTTAATTATGATTTAAAATACCATACATTGAGAAACCAAAAATTATTATTTAAAATACCATACATTGAAAAACCAAAAATTATTATTTAAAATTAATATAGTATTTTTTTTAAAAAAAAATATTGAAGTACATGATTGTATTTAAAAGGAAAATAATTCCCATGCCGGGAATCGAACCCGGGCCTCCTGGGTGAGAGCCAGGTATCCTAGCCACTAGACAACATGGGAAGTTATTTTCCTTCCTCGTTTAACAAAATAATGTCACCCTACCTTGGTCACCCTCGTTTAACAAATATTATTTCTACTCATTCATCAAAAGACAAAGGCAATTTAAAAATTACACTCGAACCGTAATTTACATTAAGTATCGTAAAAATTTAAAAGTTCTTGTGTGCTTGTTACTTTAATATTTTAGTTATTGCTAAAAACTAGCCACAAAATCAATAAAAGAGTGACTTAAATCTGGTGATATATTGAATGTGGACATAAGTTTGTTTATATTTTGAACATGTTACATGTAGCCTATATACTGTAGTTGTTTACCCTGGTATTGTTATTGGTTATGTTCAATTGGGCGCTCTGTTAGCGAATGCGAAACGTTTTGTACTTTTCAATCTCGTACGCGTATAAGCATCAGTTGTGAATTGAATTTCCTTTCCATTCGTCGTAAAGATAAGCAAAGAATTATTTATTTCGCTACGCTGCTTCAAATTTTCACTTCCGCACAAAGGCTACCGGCTATCTGCTGTGAATTTTAATGAGAAAAGATAAGATATTTTTTTTTTTAATATTATTTTTGTTGGTCTGAGTTGGGAGCAAGTCCTTTTATCAGCCGACGTCCATACGTAGTCGAGTGGAAGAGCCGGCTTTATCATGTGTGTGTCAGCTCGCCAGCAAAACTAATAAATTCATAACGCTGGCGAAAATGATTAAAATTTCATGAGCGAATAGATTTAGTGTCAACTGACCCTTCGACACAAAAATACCGTGTCAAACAAACACGTTGAGCGTATATTTTTTTTTAACATTAAAGGGTAAAAAAAAAAAAAATGAACCGAGCTGAGTTTTTTTTTTTTTATATTTATTACAGTAATGCCTTTATCGGTGGTATACGGCAGCCTTCGGCAACTTATACGTACAAACTTCTCGTACGGTACGTCGACTTTTCAAACTGACAATTCTGTTGTTAACGTCAATTTTTCTAAGTCGCGCTATCAGTAGTTGTATTAGCAATTGATAGATGCGATGCCAGCGAAAGAAACAGAGGGCGAAGTTCCTTTCTGCCACCTGCATCCAACACGATATGCCGATGAAAAAAATACGAGTATTATAGAGACAATACTGTAATAAAATATTTAATTTTTTTAAGGTAAGGTGCAATAAAATACTTGCACATGTAGTTGCAATAAAATACTTGTACATGTAGTTGCAATAAAATACTTGTACATGTAGTTGCAAAGTAGTTTTGATAACTCTGTAAGTTGTATGCTTCGAGCATACCGTAAACCTCGGATTCTAAGATACACTCTTAACTTTCAAAGTTAAAAAAAAAACTGTTTGTACTATAATGTACGACGTAAAAAAAAAATTGAACGTTGAAAGCTAGATAATAAAATTTTATACTTTTCATAATACACTACAGTATATTATAGCGTTAAAAAATTTAATCTGAAGAAAAAAAAATCAAAAAAATTTGCGGTAATCTTACCATCTATAAATATTAAAAACATAGCCTACAGTCTATTACATGTTGATTACACTGTAATTGAAACAATTATTATGTAATTTTGCAGTTGATAAATCAGGTCTGATAATTAGTATTCAATAAAAGAAAGCTGGAAACTAAACAAAGTAAAATTAAGCAAAAAGCAGTTCCCATGCCGGGAATCGAACCCGGGCCTCCTGGGTGAAAGCCAGGTATCCTAGCCACTAGACCACATGGGAATCTGCCAACCTTATCAATCATATTTTTAGATGCCCAAACTGATGATTAAAAAGTGGGATACCATAAACAATAATTCTGCAATAATTACAATGTCAGCAATAATAACTAATTTAATAGGAATTTCTAAAGGCAAAAATAGATAACGCAGATAAATCATAGAACAGATTAATTCTGGAGCACAGTCGCGCTGGATTAGCGATTTTACCGGATTACCGAACAGTAATAGTTTTAAGGAAAATGCCAAAGACAAATCATTGTACATAAAGAGGGAACCATGCATTTTAGGAGGCTGCGCACAAAAATTAAGTTCAAACAATAAACATTGTTATTTTTGAATATTCTTGTAAATAAATAACTCTACATGTACTGCACTAAAAAAAAATTAATACAAATGATCGGCCCTAAAGTATGTGCGCCAAATCATTAAATGCCGGATTATAATATAGTTTCTACTTTATAATGTACTTCGATACCTTTTCGTAAATTACTGATATTAATAAACTAAGTTTGTACAGTAATAAACTTCTGATGTTAAAATAATGAATTGAAAATGACTCATCAATTTTTATATAATATTGTTAATGGTTATAATTATTATTAATAATGGCTTCTTTAAAAAAATTCAAAAATAAACACTACACAGTTTTTACTTTAGCTTAAAAGTTAATGAAAAGTTTTTATAGAGAAAATGTTAACAAATTAACTTTTTCAAGTCAACTACTAGTACAACGCAGTACTATAAGTTATAAAACACATCTAACCATAATTCTAAAATCAAAAATTCCAATTTTTTGTTAATTTATAAAAATTATTAACGTGTCATAACATTGCATAGAAAAATCATAAACGTAAACCGATAATACAGTACCGGTAGTTAGAACTTTTAATCCTTTTTAATTTTTATCGTCGCCGAGGTAAATAAATTTTGACCACGCCGTATTAGCATTTTATCAGTTTTGGCATTTGTGTCACCATCGGTATTTTCTGGTTCTGCTCTCCTCATTACCCACACGGAGGTGGAGATGTGTGAGGACGAACGGAAGTAATTCTATTTAGAAGCCGGCGATGGCAGGAGCCGGAAGTCCTATCAGTAACTGCTGAAAATTGTGAGCATGTCACACGCCAAGACACTGTCATCGCGATAGAACGTAAAATACGCGGCAGACGGCGAACCGCGCGTTAATAATTTGTTTGAAATGCATTCAAAATGACGATAGTATCGTTGGCGGCATATTTTATCGTTGGCACAATTGCTCTATACGGTAATAGTTTCTCTAAAAGACGCGGATAAATAAAGTTTGCTCTCGCAACTAATATTATTTGAAAGCGCGCTAGCGGGTGGTAATTAAGAAAATCAGCTCGGCGCTTCGGACCGCTAATTAATGACTGTTGATAATTATCTGGGTAGAGAAGGATTTTCGACAAGGATTATGCTATTGTGTTTTATATAAATTGTTTTAAAGGCGAAAAGGAATCTCGTGTCGGAAGATCGAATTAAATCAATTTTAAGCCCTCTACCTCTCTCTACGTACTATATTCGAAATAAAGTAAACCAAAAAAAAAAAAAAGCTCTCTTTCCCTACGTGAGATCAATTAGGGCCATAACAAACATTATCTTCGCACCACTCACTCATTCTCTCTCACTCTCTAGATGAGCTGCTTCCACTCTTTGGAATCAAAATGGAATAAGATTAGTGTTGGAAAAAAAAAGTGGGTTGCGGCGTAAAGAATTTTGCCTAGATGCGGAGGTGAAAATGGCACGAAATAGGGGTTTGGTTGAAAAGGGGGGGAGAGTGGAAGTGAAGAAAAGAGGGAAGAGAGGTGTGAAACCGAAACTTGTCATTAGGTGTTGTAAGAGTCTAACACCTTATTACGTATGCGTGACTCGTTGACAGAATTAATTCCGAACTCGAGTCAGTTAGAAGCGATAGATCTTCTTCGACATTTCCGTGACCACAAGGGTTAAACACACTGAGCGCGCAAATTCTCTCTCTCTCTCGCTCTCCAAAAATTGTGGGATGAGCTGATAATTGAATGCGAACACTTTTAACCTAAATATGCGCGATGCGCGGGTTTTCAATTAAAACCAAAAATAAAAAAAATATATATTTTAACGACGCCTTTTAATTGAATTTATTTGCTTGCATTTTTTTTTAATGGACCTTCAAAGCTCCGAAAAATGCGAAAATGTTCATGACTAAACTTAATGATGTTGACGTAAATATAATTGATTTAGTTTGATAATTAAACATAGTTAATCAGATGTAATTAAACGAAGCAATTTAATTGACATTAATTAGATTTTTTTTTTAGATAATTAATTTAATGGTACATACAGTATATAATTATTGAAAATGATTTTATACGTAAATTTTATCTAATTTAAATTGTTTATGTTTTAAATTTATTGAAAATTGTAAATAAAAACCATATCAAAAAATGGGATAATATGATACTTGTTTACAAAAAAACTTGAGCTCTGTACATGTTGTAACTAATAATAAATTTCGTCGAAATTCGTTCGCTACAAAGAAGCAAACAAGTGCGCGATATTTAACGATCAAATAAACAATCTAACCAAATATTTAACGACAAAATATTCAAACTTAAGTCTTAACAAAATTTCGCATGATAAATCATCATAGCCTTACTAATGGATACCGGTACTTAATTTAATATGTTAATAAGTTAATGGTTATGGATAGCAGGTTAAAATTACGTGTAGGCGAAGGTATAACCTCATCTTTCTCGCCAAAATTAAATGATCTTTCATCATTAGAAATTTAATGAATTGCATAAATCAGCCAAATTTCCATTAGTATGCTACCGGTATCAAAGTTTGGTGAAGGCCATTAGGCACGTTACTACTCTTGAAAACTCTACAAAATAATTTAAGTTTTCTTTTAGCTCATTAATTATTACGGATTTTGTATTTGCACTTCGTCCAATCATGACAATAGAACGAATCCTTAAAAAAGCTCGAATTCCCAAGAGCATGAGGCTTATTCTTGAAAGAGGAGGAAATTAAACACAGTACCTTACCATGCCGTACAATGCTGTATTAAGATTACGTCGACAGAAAAGTACAAAGCATTGGCATTAAACCACGGGAAATTATTTGGAAAAACGTTTTTTCTATCATTAACCTACTGCTATAATATTACCCTACTGGTACTTCCTAAAGAAAGCTAAAATATTACCTTTTAATTTAAAAAGTTGTGGTAGAAAAATAACGCCAACATTTAAATTTGTTTACATAGAAATGCGGTGATTCACTGCTTTAACCATAACAAACTTCAATACTGTAATAACAAAATGTTTAACTGCCCACTGTTCTAGATTTAATAATTAAAGCTCAAACAAAATTTTGTAAAACTACCTCGCAAAAAAACTGCAAAAAGTTAAAACTTTTGTTTGAGTACTTCAACGAACTTAAATGTCGTAACTACAGCGCACAGATGTGTTAAGTGACCACAGTTCTTGGAGACCTCGGTGACTTTTTGTCCGGACTCACTACTCAAATGTCTATGCGACCGCGCAGTTTAAACCGAGCACTGCCGATAATCTAAATTATGCTAAAAAAAATAAATGTGACAAAGTGAGTTTTCGAGCATAATATTATGCAACATCCACTATTACCTTCGTTTACATCGTCGTACTTTTTTCTCATTCTCTTCAAACCTCTCGAGTTCCTTTTTCGGTAAGAAATTTAATTCTAAGCTAAGAACAAACCCTCGATTAAAGAGCGCTCAGAGAATGCGTAATAAATTAGGTAACGTGGGTACGGCAAAAGTTAAGTTCATCGGATTTTACTAGCACAGCTGTTGTTTGAACTTGAAGAGTTCAAGATGCATTCATTATCATAATTTAAGTTAATGCGTCGGAGAAAGACAGAGAAAGAGCGAGAGGGAGAATGAAAGGCGAACGTATGTACATTTATTTAAGAAGTTAAATAGCATCTTGATTTAAGTTAAAAATAACAAATCCCTTTTGCGAAGGGTATTCGGAGCGTGGCACGTAACGTAACCGGAACGATACCTCGCGCTATGGGATAAATGAAAAAGCTTTCGTTTCCTCTTGCTAATCTCTCTTCATCTTTCAACCTTGCTTCGCTATTATTAAGACTGTGTCTTTCTTTTGATTTCACGTGCGGTGCGTCTATGTATGTGCGCGCGCTTGCACTGACGCCTCTACCGGTGACATGAATAATGATTGCAAATGAACCTACAGAGTTTGTCTGCTTACTTTTGCGCGTGCACTCTCCTCGCGCAATTGCAAATGCGCCGCAATTACGTTTTTTTGGGGGGTTGTTGTTATACGTTTTCTTTCTCCTTTTCATTTTCTTTTGCCTCTACTTCCACTCTTTTAACGAGTTATTCGAGCGACGTTTTAATTCTAATATGGATTTCATGAAGAATGAAATACATGGGATGTTCGTTAAAGGAAATAAAATATTTCGGAACATGCCAAAAAACGCGCTATTTGTGGAATTTGCCTGCAATTTGTCTAAACAAGCGTCGTTTTCTCGTAATTCTGGCGGCAGTAAAACGAGATAAGAAAAATCCACATACAATTACATGTTGAAAACCGATGCAAATGCTTGTACTGTAGACTTTGGACGGAACTCGTCTTCCGGTAAGATGTTAATAATAATTTGCGCAGAAAGTCGACGTGTGTATACAAGTACCGTATTAATAATACTGTATGTAACCTGCAGCGAAAGAATGGCTCGGCATGTTTAAAATTCATTTTGTGTAAAGCGATCATGAAAAGAAATTATCACTTTAGGAATCCGACATTTGTTATCCTCGAGTCACTGAGAGAAATGAATTTGACAATTTATTATTTGACGATGATGGTACGGTACCATCAAAGATGAATTTGATTATCAGGAACAAAGATATTTCCGAAAAGATTTTTTAAAAAAAAAAAAGAATGAAAATTCTTCAGATATGAGAAAATTATTATGACAAATTTTGGAAGGAGAAGAAGAAGACTGAATAATGAGAATAGTTTCCGGGTACCCAATAACAAAATCAATACAGTATGCGAATAAAATAAGCTTATACAATCATTTGAATAATGTAGTTACGATGGTAATACTCGTATATTTAAACCAATATTTTAATCTAAATATGTAATTGGGACAATACCGTAATGTAAACTGATGATATCTTATTCTTTATATATTGTTAAATTATGAATAGCGTGTTTTCATGTAATAATAAATTCAAATCTAAAAAAAACGCACATTTGAATAAGACGTACCTGTGCAAATACTGTAAAGGGAAATAATAATAGACATGTGAATACAATATACTGTACCTCTATGTACAGTATACTACATATATTTATGTTCTAAATAATTTGATAATAATTAATACGGATGAATAACGTTTCAAAACGTGGGGAGTACTGTATTTAGTTTTACTCGGTAATTCATATTCTTAAAAATTGATTTACATAAATGCTTGCACAATGCCGAATTCTTTTTAAATTTGTTAACGAAAAGTTTGTAATGAACAATTGCATTTTAATATTAACTGCATTATTAGTTTTGTCCAACTCGAAATTAACCTCAGGTTTAAAGCTGTTATTCATTTCCACCATACGTACACATGATTGATCTCCGGTACTGTTGATCTGCTAGATTTTTCAACCGGCCTGAAATATTCTGCCTTATTAAATTTCGTTATTAAGCGGATTATCCAAGATCTCAGATGAACCATTCACAGTCTCAAACGCATTTCTTTAATAATATAGTACTGTAGTTCTAGAATTATTATAAATATTTATTTATTTTTGTTTTAATTTGTTTAATGTAGCAAACCATGCATTGCTTCTTACTTTTACAATAAAACATTTTGCTTCTATAAGACTAGTCTATACGGTCTATACCGTATACTGTATATCTACAGAGAACATGAGCGGTGAAACAAAATTTCTAAAAACGTTTGTTATTCATTTATACAGTTAACACCTCTGATAAAATTTAAAATGGAATTTCTTAAATTTTTTTTTTTAAAAAAGAAGAATTTTTTTGTAAATTATTTATGCTCTAAACTAATTATAGGCGTTTCAAAGTTCTCTCTGTTAAAACAAATGAATGCAAAAGAGAAAGTTAAGCTTATTGAATGACTTACAAAAATCAAATCAGACACAATACATGTACAGTATTGACATATAAATCGCAAATTCCCTAAAAGTCTTGTTGCAGGCTACATTGCACTACGATTATAAAAACGAAATTTGAGAAAATCAATTGCAATATGAACTACGTAGTATAAATAAGAATGGTAAACAAGGCGTAGTAATCAAAAAAAAAAATAAAAAAATCTGTGTAGTACAGTGTATAGCAATTGGATTTTTTTTATCTTATCTTATTTCATCAACGTTTAGATTTTTTTCTCTCTCTGATGAATGCAATCTATTGGTATCGTCAAAGAACTAACAGACCGAATCTCAATACAATTCTATACCCGAAGTATATTACAACTTGATAAGTTGAATGCGGTACCCTACCTATTTATTATTTGTTCTCCACTCGGCACCGTTTGAAAAATATCAAGACGTGGCACTTGAGCGTTTTTCGACTTATTCTCAGCATCCTCTCTAAGACGTTTAAGATAGTAATTGATATTTGTTCAACTTACTCAAGCGGATTTCATGAAGAAGAAAAAAAAATGCTGCAGTAAAAGTAGCAAATGTTGCAAAAGAAGCGAAAATTAGGTCTTGGTGTAATTTAGTTTAGCAGAGAGTTTAAGTGCGATTTTCCCACCGGGAATTTTTCCTTCTCTTAATCCTGCTCTCACCGTAGCTACATCTTGACGCTTACAAATGTATTATTTATACAAGCAAAATACAGTATACGAAAAAAAAAGAAAAGCGTTAAAGAGAAAGAATTACACGGTTAAGTAACGAAAAAACAAAAATAACCAAAGCTTTTAAAAAATATACGAGTAAAATAAACAACATGAATAAATTGAATCCGACAATGAATACAAATTGATTATTTCTAATATTGTCGTAAAAAAAAAAGTAATTAAATTTAAAAAATGAAGGTTCGACACCTTTGAAGTGTTTTCATTTATCGACCGCTTTTTTACTTAATTTTGGTAGTTGAGAATTCAATTTCGAACCACTAGGCCTATTTATTCCGAGTTCTTGATGAGCCAATTCAAGAGGAAAGAGATGTTCAATTTCCTCGTACAGTAGTTTCATCTCCGAAATTCAACTTGATGAAATTGCTTTCATTTATTATTCGCACTCTCTATGATAAATACACGAAAGGGCGCAATTTTAGCAGATGCGAAATTCTCGGAGTTTACGAAGCTCTCTTCTTTTTCTTCCCTTTCATCAACATTCCGAGTACTACTTTTAAAACAAAATCATACACTGATACTTCATTTTTACGGTCCAAAAGAGCATCTTTGCAATTTAATAAAATTAAACTTTTTTTTTTTCTTTCAACATTATGAGTACGCTACAAATTGAAACTAAACTATAAAAAATGTTCTATTCAATAATGATTATGTCTAATCTAAATATTATGCTCAAGCAAATTTAAATGTAAGTGTTCAGATCATTCGACAAATTAAAAAAAACTAGTTTCTTATATTGATTTTATCACTCAATCCGTCTCACTTGAGCAGGAGGACGTTCGCAAATGAAGCGGTTAGTTTGTTAACTAATTAAACGTGGGTTCTTTTACCAATAAAAACTTGCGCGAGCAAAAAACGCCAACTTCGCAATGCTATCTTAAAAAATAACAAGAAAAATGATACCTAAATTGAATTTTTGTTTGCGGATATACAAAAAAATTAATTCGCAAAAATAAGTTCAGGCAAAACTTAAATTTTTTTTTAAATTAAAAAACAACGAAATTAATTAATATCAATCTCGAAAGCTCTTCAATTATTTACGGTACTGTATTTAGAAGTTGCATGTACATGTATAATAATTGTACAGTACAATATGTAAAGATAAATTCGAATTTTACTTTCCAACATCAATTTAATGAAACAGAAGATAAAATTTGACAACTCAATAATACTGTATGTACGAGTAATATAAATAATGTAATTTAAATGTACTGTACATTTGAAAAGCTTTTTTTTTTTTTTTTTGCAAAAAATTAACATTTGAAAATAAAAAAAATGTGTGCGCAATATTATAATATAATTAATAAATCGTGAGGAAGCTGTGATGACGATCGCGCAGACATCTGATAATTAACTGCCTCAACAACTAATGAATAATTTCAAATCATTTGCATCGATTTGAGTCGTTTAGGGATAAAAATTTCCTCTCTCACACGCACTATACAAAATTCAACATAGCAAGAGAAAAAAAAATTAAATGCAGTCCTAACAGTATATGCAGATTTGATTGTCATTTGAACGGATATTAAGTCTAGATCCTATTTTACGCTTTAAAAAATGACGCTCGAGTTATGCAAATTAAATTATTATAATATTCTCGACCAATAAAATGTACTACAGTATGTGTGTGTACCTGTACGTCTGTTTCAAAATTAAATTATTGCTTTTCTCGGTTGCTTTTTAGCTGGTTTTTTTTTTCTTTCCAATTTTTAATAATAATTAAACGCCTACAAATTGAATAAATTAATCGCTAAATTAAATTATCCAAATGCAGCAACTTACGTTAACTACAGAAAAAAGATTTATGCAGCTGAAATTAAACAATTTAAATTTTAGAGTGCGATATTTTTCTTTACATTTATAATAAACGTAAAACATTAGCTAAAAGCTTTTATGACAAAAATTATTTTGCATGCAATTAAAAACTTCATAAACATGAAAATTTATGAGCACAATTTACGAAATATTTATTTGTTTTAAATTGCGCTAATTAAATTAAGTCATATTAAACTTTGGCGATTTAATACCGTAGCACAAGTTTTAACAAATGTTTTTATCAACTTTTTTGCCACATGTAATGATGTAAGCCTAAGTCTTCACCTACCCCTATCAAATTTTTAAAATAAATTCCAGTACCCGTACACTATATTCTTTTTTTTTTTATAGAAAAAAATTAGAAACACGTTTACTTTTCATGTTGTATCTTTTCAAGTAGAAAGTTCTACAATGCTAACATTATATAAAAAATATAATAGTAACGCAAAAATCTCGTGAGCTTAACGTTTAACACTAAGAATGATTAACGAGAAAATCGGTGAGAAAATGTTCCATAAAAAAACCGAGAAAAAAATATATTTTACCTTGTCTTTCTAAGAAAAAAAAAATCTCCTTTAATTAAAAGATATGAGAAAAGACTGCTGTTCTAAACAAATCTATCTTTGTCTTCAAATCCTATTAAGATAATTCAACTTTCATTAAAAAATCCAAGAAATTATTCTGTTTCGGGAGCAAAAAAAAAAAAAAATCCCCCAACACGTGAAGATTAATTGGTACAAAAACATAGCATTCATATGACTTAATTAAATTTTCAATGAGTTCTCCTTATTTTTATTGCGAAATATGATAATGAGCAACACATGGCTCAACTATGCACATGCTTTCGGCGTTACAACTTAGTCATTTATAAATATTTTGGCAAATAGCGTTTGACTAAATAAATATAAAAATCGAGAAAAAAAAAGGCTATTAATGACGTTGCGACACATTATATAGACACGCGCATTTTAAAAATCCTGATATGTTTCTCGAATAAAATAATAATTATTTTTTAAAAGTTGTTTTGGAAATTAATGAGATCGTACGTAAGCTGCGATCCAACCGGATGCTCGTGTAAGCTGGTTGACAATGCGCACGTGTAATGCGGTGTATAATGAGCGAAAAATATTCTTTGCGAGATCATTTTTACGGTGATTTCACATTTTCCCTCTGCCTATTTATGTCTGAGTCTGCAATTTATAGCTCTCTTTTTTTTTTTTTTTTCTAATAAGATTTGATAAGAGAGAGATTCTCATCGTCAGATGCGAAGTTGTGTTCGCGCATGATTATTTAAATCCTTCAGTCAAAATCGCTTTCGCGTCAATTGAAATCAGATCAATAAAAAGTCTAGAGTCGTGTTTCTAATAAAAATAACATCTCCACACCGAGATGATGTGGTTGAGGTTGAGATTGCTTGCATTTTTATTGCCCATGCCGCTCACCTCGAAGGTACTAGTACTGTAACAAACGACGACTTGAAACGTGAAAATGGTCGTGGAAACGCTCGTATTTCCTATTCATATTTCAAATACTAAAACTTTTATCTCTGAACATGAACATCTTACGCTCTTTGAATCACAAAAACTTTTTCAGTCAATTTTTAGGTCAACTTAGTCTATATTCAGTAACTGACAGCTTTAAACTAACCAGTCAGATGCCAATATACCGTAAATAATTTTTTGCGTAATATTATAATCAAATCATCACGGAGAAAATACATAAACACGCTCTTGCTAAGTTTGAGAAAACTCTAAAAATATCTTTAAAAATATTAAACTCGCTTTTTTTTTAAAAAAAAAAGCTTCTTTGGTGGCCCCAAAAAAAAAAAAACCTTTAAAAGAAACGAAGATTTAGTTGCTAATTGTAAATTTAGAACCTGGTGGCAAAGAAATATTATTTTAAGAGAGAATTGGATCCTTAGGAAAATAATAAAAACCTTTTTCTCTCCTTTCCTCCAAAAAAAAAAAAGCATCGTAAATAAACTACGGTAATAATACTTTTGAAAGCAATATTAGCAACGCAGTTTTAAGAGATCTTACGAGGTCCGAGCCAAAAAACCTTACTAGTTCTTCTTTTCTATCCGGAAAAACTATGACCAGCACTTTTCTTTCTGATAGATTTACCGATGCAAGGTGGAGGTTTTTTTTTTTTTGAGATCAACCTATTAACTTCAACGGGTCTGTATAAAACTATAAATTATATAAATAAATAAATATAATATACATTCTAGCGTAGTTGCGTAGAAAAATCCAATAAACGAGATTTATATTTTACTCAGCCGTCTTCCACATAAAAAAAAATTCCTATTATGGTTTCCAGTCAAATACTCTAAAAGGCTAAAAAATGATTGTCTTATATTAAATACGATATAATTTTTTTTTTTATTTTCTTAGTTTTTTATAATTTAATAATAGCGATTATTACGAGATTATCCAAAATATAAAAACTTTTCAACCATTATCGGTACATGTACTGACTTTGTTATGTTCTTTACCATTTTTAAAGCTGGTTAAAAAGAGCGACGGGTCTTAATCTTTCAAAAATTACCATTAAAAAAATTGAAGTACTGTACCACAATTTTTTTTTACATAGCTAAATTGTTAAAGATTTTTGAACTATTTATCAACCAATATGCCACCATTAAAAAAATACTACAACGTAATTCAACAAAATCAAATTAATAATTTAAAAATACATTTTTACAATTTGATACCCATATTGTATTATAAAAGCTAATATTCGCGCGCACACACACACAAAAAAAAAACGGGTTAGAGATGCAAATAATACATTACCGGTACTGTTAATACATTACAATGTCATGTCCCATTAAAAAAATTCAGTCTATTGCGGTTTAACCATAGCTTCTTTAAGGTTTAACTAGACATTGCATCCACGGTAACCGAAAAATCAACTTGAGACTAACCTATCCAATTACAAAAGTTATAGCGTTTGAACATTACGGTATTGCATTCTAGCATTGTTAGGGGGAAAAAAAAGGGTTGAAGTAGTAGGCTATATAAAAAAAAAACCGTGTATTAAATATATAATTGGTGCGTGAGCTAAAACATTTGTAATTCCATTTTTCGGAGAGGTGTTCGCAATTACGCTTTTTTTTTTTTTGCTGTATTAGAGCACTTTGGTAAAAAAAAAACCATTTCCACTCAAAATAATATTAACAAGAACGGAACACTTAATGGTAGGTGTAGTTGCATTTATTCGTTGCGGCTTTTAAGTGTGACTAGTCTTATAATAGTAACGCACGTTCACTCACTGTAGGCTACGTGTAACACACATCTTTCGTTCGCTCATTCCTTCTCTCTTGTCACCCCGTCTTACGCGCCGATATTTTTACGTAAACATATGCCAGCTATTACGAGGCTCTTCTTCATCATCATGAAGAGCATGAAAAGAGAGAGAGAGTCTGCTGTTGCTTCCACAAAGATTTTTATCCATCTTCCTCTCGGTCTATCTCGAGATCTCCTTCTCTCATGCAATTTCTATCGTGACTACTTTTCGTCTTCAATTTCCGTTTTTATCTCCTTTTTAACGAAAGAAATTGACATTTTCTTTTCGTGCTACAGTATAATCAAAAAATATATAAAAAATAGCCCAATTTAAAGACTACCACGGCTATGAAACAATATAAAAGAATTACGAAATAAAACAAAAAAGCATTTTGTTTTATGAGAATTCTTAACAAGTCAACATTTGGTAGATTATACCGCTAACGTAAACCTGCAACAAAATCTCGCGATTGGACAGATTGCCAGAAATTTAATCAAAGATTTTAAAGCAATAGAAATTTACTGAGTTACTCAAGCTAATTGACAAAAGTTTTTCTGGCGGGATTCTGGCCTTCGAGGCTTTTTGATTGCAAAATTTAATACAATTTAATATAAAACAAAGATTTTAATGTGTTTCGTGTTATATGTAGGCTTCAATTTTAATACTGTAATTGAACTAGTGTAAACTAAAAATTAAATAAATGTGATACTGAATAAATTTTTTTTTAAAGAAAATACGGGTGTTAAGAATTTTTATTTAATTCTAATAAGCAATTTTGCTTAGTAGATTCTGCTTGAACATGATCTTGCGTGAACAGATTTAATATCCTACACATTTTGCAAAAATTCATTTTTTCAAAATGTTTAAGAAAAGTTAACTTTCAAAACTGCTAAAAAAAAACATAATAATGAAAAAATAAATCGTCTTTTCCAGTTATTATTTAAAATAAGTTGCGATACGTTGGACATTGAATACAAAATGCTATATACCATCAAGCAAGAATTTTATATTGAAAAATAAAACCCTTTAGCATTTAACTTAAGATTTTTTTCGTCTATTGCTAGCCTTTAATATCGCTTCCAAACAACATCCAAGAATTTCTAATTCGGAGATGTTCAACTTTAGATTTCGCATGGTCGCACTGATAGCGGATGTGGGGGATGAGGTTGGCGGAAAATGCGCTAAAACATTTTTTAATAAATCAAAAAAAAAAAAAAAAAAAAAATCAAGGATACATTTTTTCGCCGTTATTTTTTTTTAACCCGTCCTCTTTTCCCCGGTGAACGTTTGACGAAAAAAAATGTTTAATGAAGAGCAGCTACGACGTTCGCGCTATTACACATCATAAAGCTAAGTATCTCAAATCTCGACAAGTAATCCTCCAGAGCACTAAAACGTAATCGCGTTTTAGACAAATGAAACTTACAAAAATTAGACGAAATTAATTACTGCAAAAAATGAAACGCTAACTTTCACGTCTCGATAACGATTGAAATCAGTGCGAGAGGAAACAATAGGCGCTCAAAGTGAACACGCTTTTCAAGATACCGTAATAAAATATTTTATTGAGAAGGGATTTATATCCTTAACTCTAGTAAAGAGAATGGAATTATCGTGCATTTACTAGATTTCACTGTTACATTATTCGATTATTCATTGCCGTATTCACTATAACATTTTCTATAGTTAAAAGGCTCAACTTTTTTTTTATCGGTATTCATTGCTAAAAATATGTGCTTAAATTTCTCAAAAGACAAAGCAAGCTAAGAGAACATAATTTTGACGGACTACCCAGCTCATAGCTCCTAAACACGTCCAATTAGCTTTATTTCTTTACAGCGTATAATGTTAAATAAATTTTACACCCATTGTATTTAAGTTAAAACTTTAATTTTTTTAATTTTGGTGTGGTAATTGCTACCAATTGAATTTCTTTCGACATACAACAGAATAAGAGGAAATACTGTTAGAAATAACTGCGAAAGACAAGACTATGCCTTACTACGCCAAATTGTAATTGGCTAACTCACAAGAACCAATGCATTTAATGCGAATCTTCAGAATTAGGAAGAAGGTTTAATTAAAATATAAAATTGAATCCCGTACAAGACGGCATTGTTTTGTGAAATCATGTGACGAGAAGAATAGTAATGCTATGCTCGGGGTTTGTCATTTTTAGAAGAAAATACAGTAGTTAAAAGTATCGGTAAAATTATTGTGAACAAAATAACTAATGTAAACAATATAATAATTCCGAAACTAAGGCGACATCAAAGGGGCTTGTTTTCCAAAATAAGGAGTTGTCAAGTTTTATTCCAGGATTCCGTTTGAGTACTGGCAAATCAAAATTATTAATGTTATCTGTAATAATATGCCTGTGATCGAATTAACTGTATCTTTCGAATAAATTACATTATACAGTAATAATATTCATGTCAAAGAACATGCAATAATTTAAATTCCCCAAAAACCAAATAAATTATTTACAACGAGTTGATAGTAAAATTCAAAAAAAAAAATATATATATATATATATTAGGTAATATTCTGGTAGTGTTTAATAAATGTTTGGAATTGAGAAAGAAAGTGAGAAACGTTTGGCATCAAATTATTTCGCTTTCAATTTCAACGTCAGTCACTCCTCCACCAACCGCAAATCTCTCTGGAGTACCACCGGGAGGTCAATGAAAAATCATTCATGTAAACGTCGGACGAGGGTCGCTGTGTAAACATAATCACGATTTCGCTTTCGCCACAACAAATAACGAGGCATGGGAGAAGCCAGCCTATTACAGTATTATACTGTAATATGAAAGAGGGAAAGAAAATGTCTCTCGCTCTCGTGCGATTGCTACCGACCATTTTCCGACGAAAACTCCACTTTACTGGCTCGTAGCATTAAACCGTAGCCCGCAAACCAAATTTACTTTCAAAATTGTTTAACAGGAAAATCAGGTTTGTTCAATACAAACAAACCCACATATCGCCGATTTATTGATAGAGAAACAACCCCTAATTTTTTTTTTCTTTTTTCGTTAAAATTTTATTATACATTGTACTGTATAATGATGTTTTCGAATAGTTTCATTAAAGAGTTTTCGAGAAGAGGGTCACCCGAAATTTTAAGGTGAAACGACATCCATGCTTTATTTTTACTCTCTCCCGAGAAAAATTCAAACGAATCGTTTGGTTTCAGTCCAATGATGACGGTCTCCAATGTCATATTTAGAGTAAATTTCTCGATAATAATATAGTAAAAAGATTTCAAACCAAAAAAAAATCCATTTTAAAAATAGCTCTCAACCAAACCATCCTCTTTTTTTTTTTTTTTTCTAAATCACCTTCAACCTCTGAAAAGAAAAAAAACTGTCGGCAGAAGTAGATTGAATCGATTGCGTGATCATACGCTACATATACAGTGTGAGTAATGTAAGTAAGTTTATGCGAGTCGATCGATTCATCGAAAAAAAAAAAAAATCCTCCAAATTTACCTCAGAATGTTTCCCAGCATTTTAATATTACGCGAAAACGTACAGTAAATAAATTTTGTACATTATATTACACGGAAGTCAAAAAAAAAAAGAAATTAACAAAAACTTTTTTTTTTTTGACGGTTTATTAGTTTAATTAAGGATTTTTACATTCCCTTTTTAGATTTCAGCTTTGTTTGGGTTCTACGCAAGCGTAGGTTGGTTAATTTGTGCGGCGGGATTCGCACCTGACAAAAATACCTGCACACCAGCGCAGAGTCTTAGAGTAAACGTCGTCGTAATCAAACGTCAGTACCGTATTACTATATTAGATGCGGTTGCATTTAAGTGTAAATGAATAAACGACAAATGACTTGTTTTATGGATCATTACGCACAAAATACGCCATTAAGTGTAGCGCGGCAGCTATCGTTATTAAAAAAAAAAAAAAAAGCGTCGAACTAACCATGTTCTATATTAAAAAAAATAAAATTTAAATTATTCGCATAGCTATAACCTATATCAACGTTATTTTACAAATTTAATATCTACCGGTACCTATTTTTATATTAAATTCTCAAACGAAATACAAGTTTGAATTCCTCTATTAAAAGCATTACAATAACCATTATTGTCAAAATACGAACAAATAACCTACAAAGTAGTTTATTTTTCCAGTTTGCAATACATGTACAATAGTCTAGAGTTGATCCTTACAGTAAGCAAACTTCGACTACCGATCGTTTATTTTGATCCTTATTTTTATGTTGTTGTTGACCATAGTTGGTCAAATACTAGAATTAAAAAAATACACCAAAGTCGGTTTTAAGTTGCTAATAATAATATTTTTGTAATGGCGCTTTGCGATCTCTATTAGGTTCAGATTTATTATTTTGGCGTCTGTCCAGATCAATTCTAAATTGCGATACTATAGAAGTACAGTATTTGTGTTACGAAACAACAAAAATACGATATTATTTTATAATTGAAGAAAAATAAAAGCACCTCAAGCAACTAAAATACTGTACTGTACCAAAAATCCCAAGTTAAAAAAAAAACATATATTCTTTCACTTTTAAAAATGACGGTCCGAGATATCAAAGCTCGAAATTGTTTAAGAAAATAGACATACAGGTATTTGTTTTACAAAAATTTTCCAATTTTAACCGGGCCACTCAAAAGTGCGGGCTTTATGCATTTACCTTTCGTCATTGATAAGAATTCCCTTCGCCGCATAGCGCACGTCAGCATAATTATTTCGACACAGTAAAAGGATTGACCAAGTTGGTTAAAGTTAATTAAATTATTGTGTTTCCTAGTGATGCTCAACTTGAAAAGCACATTAAAATCGTTAAATTAACTCAACTGTTTGAAAATGCTCGAGAACCACAACTACAGTAGCTTAAATCAATCAGAATTAATGTTTTAAATACTTCTTAATTTTACTCAAATATGCAATTTTGTTAAAAGTGTTGGTGCTTAAAACGAGGATTGATATTTATAGTTTTCTGCCAGCGGAGTTATCTTTAAAAATTAATAGACTTCTCAAAATTACTCACAAGATAAGATTACTAGAAACCGACCTACGTGTACGTGGGGAGAGAAAAATTAATTTTAATTGTAAATTTAATAGTAACCGATGCTCTTTTGTCGACGCACATAATATAATATTTATAATAAAAATGATTTAGGTCTGCCTTGTAATCAAGTTTGTTTTTTTATCAATTGGCGCCAAATTAGCAAGCGAAGATAATTATAAACATTAAATTTTGAAATTAAGATAAATAGACCTACATGACTGTGCTGATTAAGAGCAAATTTAAATGTTCTAATTAAATAAAGTGTATTCTCAACTAAGCATACCGTAAGTCTAGACGGTTTTAATTGTAGTAGTTCATCGCCGATTTTTTTTTTGTTTGTTTGTTTTTGTTCTAAATAAGTTATAATACAACCCAAGCGCATTGTTTACATGACCTCAAGGGCTATTCCTGATGTGTTATTGTTCACAAATACATCAAAAACAGCCTTTACAAAAAGTTTTGGACAAATTGGATTTCGCCGTCAAATTAAAAATTTCGATCAAAACAAGCTTATCATTTCGTCTTCTTCTTTTTTTTAGTATCTACAGTTCAAACAAAAGACGAAGCAATTACGTGATTTATCAATCCTTGACAAAAAGTTCATTTTTAAGTTGTAAGAGCTGATAAAGAACGTACTATATAGAAAAAGTTATAGTAGTGGCAATCCACATAATGACGTCTGCATTTCGATAAAGAAAAGCACATCTATACAATATTTTAGATATTATAGATTTATTTGAAGATTTCTTAAAAAATAATTATAGTCATAATTAATTTTTTTGGAAATTGGAAAGTTTGCGCAGCACTTTTCTTATGGTCCTCAAAACACTTCGTTAAATATGTAATGTCATTATAAACAGTTATTTATTCCTAAAGCTGTTTAAAACTTATTAAAAAATTAAGAAAATACAAACATCGCCAACACAATTTATATCAATAATTTCTTATCATGTAATTCTAATGAAATAATTAGCATAATAAAACTACGCAAAAAAGTTTAACCACAAACTCGGATTATTTCACATTTTATGCCAAAAAAAAACAAAACAAATAAGCTACGGTAATCAAAACCTGACTCGGACAATTAATTATAATTTTTTTTTAAAATAAAATGGGAAGGAGTTTAAATTGTGCACAAATACATTTTTACATCTTTTATTTTAGCTTTAAAAATCTTAATATTGATGCCAAAATGACATAAGTCTTCTAAAGGCTTTAAAAAAGATCCTGCGCAAATTCTTTATTGTTAAAATATTGTAAACATATTTTTTAATTTCGGTGACGGACGTCATTTGAGGGGGAGGAAAAGACCTTCAAAACACACGCCTAAGTGGATCGCCCCTTAGAACGAATTGGGGACAAAATCTAAAGAAAGAAGAAAATGAAAAGGAGGAAATAAGAATCATCAATCACTGGTAATACGAAAAAGTTCTGGACGGCTCCGTCTCACCGGAAATGTACTCTTAATCTTGATGAAGAGATGAAGCGATGGAAAAGCGCCATTTAATAGACCGGGTTGGAGTAGAAAAGATGACAACAAATACTGTATTCGTTAATGGCTCTCAAATACTTTTTTTTTTAACCCTGACCACACCGCTAAGTTAGTCTTTAATCTGACAAAACGTTCTTCAAATAAATCCCACGCATACACACATATATACAGCCATTAGATTAAAAATGTTATCAAAGCATGATAAAATGTGAGCGGACAAAAGGTGATGTAGAACGGTCAAAGTAATGCGTAAATTGCGACTCTGGAGCTACAACTCTCGAGTTGCAAGATTTACTGTACCTTGTACCAAAGTCAACTTCGCAATGAAACCCGGCGGCTGTGTTATCCGCAACCTCTCTTTTCAATGCTCGAGTAATTGAGTTTACAAAAAGACTCGGGGAAAATGTTTACTGTAATACATGTAATTGCTAATGACCTTTAAAAAACAAAAAGGTTGTCAACGAAGCAACAGAATCCGAAACTCGTACAAATTATAGAGAAAATTAAGTAAATTCAAGTAAAATCTTAACGCAACTACACCGTAAAAAAAGAATGAATTATTGTTATAAAATAAAAGAATTGAAACCACGCATTTAATTTAATTAACCGTAGCAACGCGCTGACGCAAAACGCTAAACGGAATAAATATTTGGCTAACCGAAATTAGCATCAAATTTTAACGTTGGTAACCCGGTAAGCCAACATTAAGACGCACGTAGCCGACGTCACTTTCATTTAGGGACAATTCGAGTGTCGAAACGGGTTGACCAAATTCAAGGCTTAAAATACGTATAAATGCAAAATATAAAATTCAATTTTAAACCACGTGTACTGCGATGCAATTTTCTCGCTTTAAATCTTCTCTGTCATCTTAATATTATTTGCATTTGAATCGCTGTATATAAAAATATTCAAGCATTTTTACGCGCTATTTTCAAATAAAGTAAACACAGTATAATCCAGGAAGTCAAATCTTCAAAAAATACAAATTTTATCAATATATTTACGCCGGACGACTTGCCATGTAAATTTGATTTAGTAGCACTCGGTTGAAAATACACGTAAAACCGAGAATTTTTTTTTAATCGATCCTATACCACAGCAGCAGGGCAAAACGTAATTCTAAAATTTACAATTTGAAAAATAATATTAAAATAAACCTATTTGGTTTTGCAAAATTCAAAAATATTCTTTATTTTCCAGGAAAAAAAAAAAAAAACTAGAAAAATCTGAAAATAAATTTGAGTATCGAAATATTTTATGCGCTTATGCAAATAGTAACTTCGCTTTTTCGTTTATTACGTTCAATCCGATTTTTTTTTTGTAACTCGTTGTTGGAGGTGATCTGAAAACGAAATCTCGCTTCGACTTTCGATTTGTATTTATTTATTATGAATGTAAGCGTGTCACAAACGTTTCTCGGCGTCAAGTACTTTAAATCCTACAATTTCTGTATCGTTGGAAAAAGTGAAGGGCGGAAAAAAGACGAGAAACGGACGTTCTTAAAAACCAATCTTAAATTGCGTGACGTAAAATTTTTATCGTTAACAATTTTACATACATTTGACTTTTTCATCTTAAAAGTCATTGTTTTATGACGGAAATTGCATTCAAAATATATTGTGTTCTAACTCGCCCATTATACCCAAGCTCGCTTTGATTTATTAGGCTATTAGGCATCAATTTTGAAGAGATAAGACCGTAATAAGGAACAAGTCGCCATGCAATAACACAGGAGAGCGGAGTCATTGATTCTACGCAATTGTGGACGAATTTATGAGCATTAAACTGGGGCGATCATATGGCTATTTCCGAGACCTTTTTCTCCTCCAAGACGTAATATCCTTCGCGGCATTATTCTATGTAGAGAAGATGATATTTATCAAGATTCGCGATGTCAAGTATCGCAATGAATATATAAATGGTACGCTGATCTCATTCCCACTGCATCTCTCTCTTCGAATCTCCGCATTTAACAGCCTTGCATTAGGCCCAAGATGAAACTTGTTTGGCTTTTGATTGGGCATTTATTATATTTGTACGTGGCCTATATTAAGTTGTTTTGATCAAATGTTGATAAAAAGAGTCGTAACGTAGCTCAAACGTTAATATCTTGGAAGGTTATTTAGGATAATATTTGTCGCTTGCAGCATTTTTAAGATTAGCCATGTGCAGTGTACGTAGGCCTACGGTATTTAATAAGATAGGTTTGGAAAGGGTTTCTTTTGCTGTGGAAAAGTGAATAGAAACTTAGTGGCCCTCATAAATCGATTTTCAATATGTTATGAAAACATAAGTTTTCACACGTTCTCACTGGAAAAAGGAAATAAGTTGCTCACATACGGTCAAGATTGGTATAGTTAATAATGCAGTACAGTACATGCACGGTGTACTTATAAAAACTTGCGAGAGATTTTTTAAAAAAAACTTTAATAAATTTAAATTAATAAATAAAAACTAAATTTAAAAATAAGCAGCGATTTACTCATTAATTTTTTTTTTTTTAAAACCCAATAGTTATAAATACAAGTGTAATTATTCTTACTACCGCATAGCTTATACAATAGTTTTTTTCTTCTTTGGCATGAAACTTTTCAAAATTTATTTGTCGGTGATGCTGAAGTAGATAAACAGGAAAGCTTATAACGTACAGAAAAACTGGTTATAAACTGGCTTAATACAGTACAGTATAAAAAACGTCCCAATAACAAAACATAATTATTATTATTCTGGTATGTAAGCCTAGTAGGCTTTTTAAAAATTAAAAAATCATAAATTCAAATTTTCTTGAAAAACATTTTCTTTTAGTTATGCGTATCTGGTAGACATTTCATTTTCTTATTTTCCTCGCAAGTTTAATATTCTCGTACATTGTAGTAGACTTACAAAAATATTGAAATTTAACATTTTGAAAATCTCTTATCTGCTTGGCACTATTTAAAGGCAGAAACTTTTAATTTAACTTATTAATTGTTAATAAAATGTCTTTCAAATTTCTAATAAAATAAAAGAAACCCTAAATATAATAATTAAAAACTCGGAGAATTATTATTTTCCTACGTAGGCTACTAGTAATTTGTTGCCAAACATCAAACCATAAACTCGCGACATTATTTTGTCCAAATAAATTAAAAAAAAATTTAACAAGAGAGATTTACTTTTAAGCCGTAACCAAATTCAATTGTTATATGTCCAATTTATTTATTTTTTATACAAAGCTGTCAAATTTATTTTCACTTATTATTATTTTTTTTTTGTCAAAGAATACACAAACAACAATATAAAGCATGCTCAATGTTTGAATTTATTTTTTCTATAGTTTTTTTTTGCGAGTGTGTAGTCTACACATTCGCAAAAAACAAAATTGCTCTTTTTTTTTTTTTTGTTATGTGTTTTGATAATATTTAAAGCGGCTTGTGTCTGAATACCGCATTCGACAATAATCTAGTCTAGGAAAATCCGATAGCGTGTTTTCAACAATTTTAAATAAATTGGGGGCAATCCATGGAGCGTGCACATTCAGCACACTGGCGTCGCTGCTATAGGCCTACCTAAACTGAAGCGAAAAACTATAAAATACTTGGGTACAGCGCATATTGGAAATTTTCACACTACCGGTATCGTACATGTATTTTCATATCCGGAGTTTTTTCGTCACTAACTTTTAATTTATTTAATGAATAATCATAATGATAAACGTTATAATACTGTATACTGCACATTTAATTAATTGGAACTGCTGACTTTAATTTATTTTGTAAATAACCATAAGCTGTCGTATAAAGTCTAAGTAAATAATATTAAAGCATTTGCGGTTTACGTTACTGTCGATATAATTAAACTGCATGTTGCTTTTAATATTATTCATGCAATTTTAACCGCATGCTATTAATCTAGCTGCATGAATCTAATTAGTGGAATTAAACAACTAAAAAAAAAAAAATTACTGTTCAATCTCAATTTGTTTTATTTTGAATGCAATTTATTTGTATGCAATTAAAAATTTCTAAAAACAAATTTAATAAATAAATAATGATCCCAACAATGTAGTTTTTCTCCATTTAAAATGTTTTCATATTTAAAAAAGAAGCTTATCCTTTTGAAAAATAAAACTACATGTATATAAATGATAATTTTTGTTTACTCAAATATAAACTTAGCTTCAAAAAGCTAAAATATACACATGTACAGCACACGTACTGTACATATATACCGTTATTAAACAACAATTTTGCTCATTGAAAATAAATAAATAAAAGCAATTATTCCTTTAAGTTTTTTTTTTTTACCGGTAATTATTTACTAAAAAAATCAATTTTATCTCATTGTAAAGATTCAATAACTTTGTACTTAAAACTTTATTTTCGAAACTAAAACTTCCTTTTCTTCAAATTAAACGCATCGTATTTCAATTTCACTATACCAGTAACTTAAAAAAAAGTATTGCGTGTTATGTGCTAACCAATTTTAATTAAACATTATTGAAATAGTTAAAGCGAGATGTACCCTACGTATTAATTTGCATGGAAACGTTTCACTAAGTGGAAATGAAACGACGCATAAACGTTTGGAAAAACCTACGCCGTCGACTTACTGTAGCTTTAGGAAAGATCACTTTGGTCTAAGAGGCCCAGCAGTTGAGTGTTTAAAGGTTTTTGTGAAATTTGAACCCGTTGGAGATTTAAATTCCAGCGAGATTTCGAGTATAAAAATCCAGGAAGTTTTAAACAACACTACACAAAATGCAGTTAAGCTTCAAAACTCTTTCGCTATAAATTCAAATGACGACTGCTTTTACTTTTATATCTTTTCATCCCCTACGAAAATAGATCTAAAATCGATTCATTTGAGAATCGATTTCTTTTTACCATACCGTACGTCCTTCGTCTCCTATACGTTCGCCGTCGTGAACCAAAACCAACCTTAAAACATATTTTATCTCGAGATTTTCCATTTGCCTACAAAGCACATTTGTAAAATTATACCCAGACCTAAATTTTTTTTTTCTCTACTTCTTCTTCTCTTCCACCCCGCACAACAAAATACAATTTCCATTTCTCCGACTACTACACTGGGTCCAACCGCCTCTCTAGAGCTACAGCACCCACTGAAACATTTATTAAACTACATGCATATTCTCCATTAAAAAAGCCGGCAAAAGTTTTACGTGTTTCCGATATCGCGTACGGAGCATATTCACGCGCAATTTTGAATTCTTCGTTTATTGTCAAGTGGATATGCGGAATAAATATGCCGGTTTAGTTGATCGATCTCTTATTGTTCCCTCGTTTCAATTACAGCATACACGAAACGTGTTGATATCTGCATTTCGATCGCACAGACCACACATTCTATTTTTTACGTCTTGTTCACTTTACTAGCAACGGTTCCCATGTGTCATGTAAAACTTTTATTCAACGTCGATTTACAGATAGAAATAAAACACGGGAAAAATGAGATAAAAATTTTTTTTTTTCTTTTTTTTTTTCGCAACCGGCATCGAATTACTTTTTATTATTTTTGTTATTATCGTCGTCGTCGTCTTTACTTTTCACCCCATTTTCGATTTTCGTCGACATTTATCTCTAACGACTATTAATACCGCAGCTTAATTTTGCATTTGCAATTGACGTGCATTACATTTTGCTATAGAACGTCGAGTTATGTTTTAGTTGCGAATGATTTTATGTCTCGACAAAGGAGTCGTAAGAAAAATTCGCGACACGAAACTTTTATTGTAAATTTTCATTTTGTAGATTTTTGGTTATATCGTAAAGATTCATAAAATAACGAGTTAATTATTCTTACACCCTCAAAATACATTAAAATGTAAACGTACGAGTATAACCCGAAAGATGAAAAGTAGCGCAACTATTAAATTATTCAAGACAATAACTCTCGTAAAAGCAGTGAAATGTTTGGGAAATTATTTCCGAGGTTCGAGCAAATCTAACTGTTAGCGAGGGGAACCATCAATTCAAAGTTCCTCGTAGAAATTGAGAACGAAGCAAAAGAAGAGAAAACCCAATTTTAAGCAAAAATAGCTACCGTAAATTATAATAGGCCGACATGTAAAATGTTGATATTTTGTCTCAATATTTATAAACTAATTTCTATGGCAAAGTTTACTCTTTTTGAATAAAAAAATTGCGTGTAATAATTTAATAAATGATAATAAATAAATAAAATTAGTACCGGTATGTAAATTTTATTCTTTGACCTATCAAACATTTGCTTTCAATTATAAAAATCACAACTCTTATGAGGCATGTACTATTCGCTCATTCGCTTTCAAAAATAAGAAACCATCAACAAACACAATGTTTCAAAAACTTTAATTAGTTCATTAACGACGTTAATTGGCACGGTAATTAGTACGAATGATTCCATCATCGCATTCACCACACCGCACTGCACCGCAGAGCGCGCATAGGCGCGATAATAAATCATGGGGTAAAAATAATAGCCGGAGCAAAGAAAATGCCGAGATGTCGACATCAATTAAATGCTTCTTTCTATGTGATTATTAGACGTCGGCGGTGCGGCGAAACAGTCTTCGGATAATAAAAATATCAGGCAGACAAAATTTGGCTGGGAGAGAGTAAGGTCACGTAACCCGAATGTCTTCTTATGATGTCACTGACAACAGAGCCATTTGTCATGATCAGAAAATGAAGACTGGTTTTACACAACTACGATATTATACTGCGTCCAAGAGGACAGCGCACACTTGATGCGTTCATCCACTTGAAAGACTCATCAAAGTCCACTTCCAACCCGTTGATGAGACGAGATATTTGATATCTTTTGACATAATCGTCGTCCCTTGGCACTCAAAGCCACCGTTAGTTATTTCAATAATAAATGAGATGACGGTATTCCATTTGAGAGATTATTTAAACTTAAACGCCGATCTGTATCCGTCACCGCCACTTCCTTCGACAATGACGTAACAAGCAAATGCCAACTACTGTAATGTACATGTATATTAATAAATAAACAAACATGCTCAACGATTGATTTTTAATTAGCAGCGCTCATTTCCCAAATTAACTTATACTGTACAGTATGTCATATGTAAATAATGTACAAATTTGAATGTACGAGTATAAAATTAATTCTTTAAAAAATTGCGTACCGGTGCGTACCTGGTCGCGTCAAAACGAATTGCGCAATTCCAATGTCACTGTCAATATTGGTCACTTGAAAAATTGAAGAATGGTCGTAGACGTCATAATGCTTTTTAATTCTACGGTTTTTCTATTATACTGTACTGGTTTGTCATTCTTATACTGCTATGACAGTATCTCACTCGTCCATTTTGCAGTCGAAAGAAATTCTATTAAACGTAGTTTTATTTACTGTCGCTGTCTAGTACCATTCAACGTAAGCAATTGTTCATTTACTGTAAAACATTTCTTAAAAAATCACATATAGCATTATACAGACGGTACACTGAAAAAAAGAAAAAAGAAAAGAAAATCGAACCCACAGTTAGTTTACTGAGAAAAAAAAAACCGAGCTACCTGTATATGCCTATACTTTTAACAAGCGAAATAAATACACACACACTCTCTCTCTCTCTCTTGGAAATAAATTACATATTTTGCTGTTAATAATTATTTAGTCACAGGAATCCACAGTGTATTTAAATATGTGCCGATACTATAATACATGTAATTATTATTAAGTATCGCACATACTGTAGTGCTAATAGAATTAAATTCAAAACTAATCAAAATTGAACTAAGCTACAGTGTATTAATAAGTCGCCTCCCATTTGATGGTTAAATTAAGTTAGCTCTTAATAGCGGTTTTTTTTTTAATCTCAAAAATTATATAATTCGATCTTCTCATCTAATTCCAACTTGTACCTATAAAATGCAAGCGCTTGTGGCAAAAAATAACAATAGGAATGGAAGTATTAATTACATATAGCGATAATTTAATTTCACCCATTTCGCAATCTTCATTTTCAAAACTACGGTTAAAAGAAATCTGTTTACAATTTCAATTCCTCCAGGAGTCTAGGAAAAGTCAAAACTGCGTGGCTTTTCCCATTAAAGTCAAGACAAATATTTTTCTCCAAACGCATTTTTCTCGATAAGCTTGGGTGGTTCAATACCACAGAATTTTCAACCCATTCCTTACAAATAAAGTGATAAAAATACTAAAAACAAAATAAAAAATCGACAAAAGCCAAGCACGGAAAAGCTTGTTCAAGAATCAAAATACGGTATTGACGTTAGAAATAGTGTTAAAAAAAAAAGGGGGCAGTGAGAGAAGCAACAAGTTAACACTGAGGCATCAGTTGTGCAAATCAAATCAGACAAGCGCCATCCGACATTCAAATGAAATAGTATCTCTTTGTCAGAGGGAGATGGGAGTTGCGAAAAAAAAAAAAAAAGATGAGAAAGAGAGCAAGAAAAAGAAAGAAAGAATGTCAATCAAAAAAACTCAAAGACTGCTCTATTCTTATCGACTTTATCACTTTTAGTTAGTAATCGATATACGATACATTCTTCCTCTTATTTACTTATTTCTCAACGGATCGTGTATCCCCCCTCCTCAAAACGAGCTAACAATCCTTCCTAACAAACAAAAAAAAAAATATATATATATATACCCAACTCAAGTAGCGAAAGACTTTGATATATCGAACTTCTTCGATATAATTTACTGTGGCACGCAAACGCCATCTTCAAATATTTCAACTGGCTTAGCTCTCATTCCTATCTATTCAATCGTGCAATCCTTCCTCCCCAACTTCCGCCCACTTTCAAACATCTCCCGTCAACCACCCACTCGCTATACTGATTGGAAAATGTCACGGAGATCCGTATATAAATTTGGCGCAAATTGCCAGTCAGCGTGTACACACACACACACACACACAACAACAACAGGGCCACCCGTGGCTTTTCTCTTTCGCTATCGCTATCGATCGACAACTATTTAAGTCGATAAACTACAGGGTGTCATTTAACTCTTTTCCTTCGTTTCCAATTGCGCCCAGGGTTTACACTTTGGCGCTTTCCTTTATTGAAAACGAGTACTCTACCGTGTACTACACTCGCCAATTATGTACTAGGTACCCCCCAACCTGTTGACAATTACCACTCCTAAAATAATAGGTGTTTCTCAACTTTCATCGAATTAATTGAGAATATTGATTTAGACCGTAACCGTCAATTGGTGGTCAGGAAAAAATGGTAAAAGCGAGTGCAAACTTTTACGAGCTTACCGAGCTTTAACGACTAAATAAGATCAATTACGTCGCTTCCAACAAGATTTCAAATCCGAAGTAATTGGATAAGTGAATGTATACTACTAGAAGAAAAACTCACTAACTACACTCTTTTTATTTTACGGTAAAAAAAAAAAAGAATACCCTGCATTATGTTTTAGAAATATGAGTAAAATATTATTCGAATTTGACAAGGAACACAAGATTTTAAAACGTTTTTTTTTTTTTAGTTTTTAAATAAAAATTAAAAATACTTTCCTTTTATGTTTTGCAGCATTATCTTTTAAAGCAAAAAAAAAAAAAAAAAAATCTGCAACGTTTTCATTCTCATCAACGTGAATGCTCAGCGTAGAATCCATAATATTTTTAATATCCTATTTCATAACCTATTTCTTCTTTCTTCAAAGAATTGCGTTCTAAAAGTAGAATTATTATATTTCAGAAACATAAAACCCGGGTATTTTGTGAAATAACGCTCGTGAATGTTTACTAACTTGGAAGCGAGAAAGATATTTTTAAAACTTTAAAGGGCAATGTTTCTATTTCCATCTTCATTTTTATTAAATTCTAAAAGGAATTTTGTTTAATAACATGCGCAAATTTTTTTTTTTTTTTGTTGAGAAAAGGCGGAGTTTTTGGTTGTCGTTGCCAGAATACGAAATGACCTTCTTACGACAAGGGAAACTATTATTCACGTTTAACCATTTGTTACTACTAGTATCATTAACTATCTTACGTGCTTCTCGATACCGAGAATTAAATATATTGGACTCGGTTTATTTATTATTCTCCACCTGTATCTTCGCTTTGCTTCTAGCATCAATATTCGGCACTATTTTTATCATCAGGAAGGAAAACATATAATAAATGTTCGGCTATCATTTATCATTTAATGAGTAGAAGTTGACGCAACTTGTGAAAACAAACCGGAGATATTTATTAACGCCACATATCAAAACAAAGCGCCTCCCGACTCCAAGAGTGACAATTTAACTTTCCTAACAGATAATATGACGCACTTTGCCAACTTTTCTCGACATAAATTTGGCCTTAATGTGTAAATTTTGCCATTCATTAAATAAAATTAAGCGTTTTTCCGTTTTATGTTAGCAGAAAATGTTGTATTTGTACTTGCAATTAATTAATCGCTGTTTTCTACAAAGTATTATTATAATTTCATTATGTTAAACATAAAAGTTTTCATATCTAAAAACAAAAATATCACATCTAAAAATTACATGTAGATTAAAATCAGTAAATAAAATGCCACTCTGTACTACTTTATTATAAAATTCTGTAATCATCTAAAAATCATTCCAAAAGATACAGAAAACCCTGTATCGATCGAGAAAAAAAATAACAAAGAGACGAAATTCCCCGAATGAATGATTACATATTGTCAAACGAAATGATTTATTCTAATGGAAAAAAATATATACCGGTAATGCATTAACTTATGTAAATTATTTTCTCAAGAAAATAAGTTTTTTTTTAAACCAAAAAAAAAAATAAATAAAATAAATAATTTTAAGAGAAATTGAGATAAAATATTTACAACCAATACGGTATTATTAAAAAATATTAATGTGCTTATAAATTAATAAAATGATAATAAAAAAATAATAAAAGTTAAAATTGTTTCAGGAAAAAATCAATAAAAATATGCCTAGGTCTCAATTTTCGTCCTATATTAAGAATATTCCAAAAAGCAAGATTGAAAGTGAAAAGTAAATAGGAATAAACTTACCAAAAAGAACAAAACAAACTGGCAATAATTGAATAGAGAATCTGTGCACAATTATAACTTTAAATAAGCACAAAACCAAACTTCCATGTTCGGCAGTTTGAGTTTCTAGCCGCCCCACTCTTATAACCTAACTCAAGTTTCTAGGGACAACGTGGAATATATTATATAGAGGTTAGAATGTCACCCCAATAAGCCCTATGTGTTTACACACCCCAAAGCTGTAAAGGGTAGACTTTTACTCCCAATTTCTTGCCTACATTTGAAAACTAACGCTAATTTAATTACGGTATTTTATTTTACCTAAATTTTCATAGCACATAAATTAGAAAACGACATATCAAATAAAAGCAAGCGTTTATTTAAATTTTTTTTTTCCAATTTCTTGGAAGTGAACCATCGACATTTTCCTCTGAAATGGTGGTAAATCAATATTTATTAATTTAAATATTTATTATCGCCAAGTCAAAAGTGACGAACCGTTAGCCATTTGAAGCGCGTCCCACGCGTTACATCTTCAAATGACGTTATCACGACTTTTCTTTTGATAAATGACGAGAAAAAAGATGATAAACAGAAATAAATCTCAGACATCGTCGATTTTCTTGACAATTTAAGATGCAGCAAACGATTGAAGTAAGGATAATTAAGTAGCTGGTTGCGAGAGCGAGAAAAGATAAAAGAGCGACCTCAAAAATCATCCATCAATTGGCCCAGAAGCTACTACTTCAACCTACACTTTTACACCTACAACTCGGTAAGAGAGAGAGAGAAAGATGGGGGAAAAAAAAGCTCGAAACGAATGAAATGAGTCGAAAGCAATTCACTTATTCATTATTTCACCAATCACCTTTTCGCGATTCACGCACTGCTACCAGAAAATCTCAAATTTAATTCTGCTCGTGCGTTTTTTATAAATCATTTGCGGTAACTAAAAAAAAAAGTTTAAAAGAAATAGCGGGTCACAATCCACTGGGTCATGGATACAGACGAACCATTCCTTGAACTGAAAATATTATGATTACTTTTATTTATTTGCCTTCATTTATTTGAATTCTTTTGTAGCTTAACCTTCTTTTTCAAAATCGATTAACTGAAGTCGTGTTTACTTAATTTTGCTCCCCAAAGTTTAACCTCGTAAATAATACCCTTTTTTTCAGCTACTAAAACGATCCATCCAGTTGTATCTCGATTAATAAAATTATAAAGTTGTAGGTGGTAATAAATTGCAAATAACATGCGCCGCAATGCACACATAACTAAACTAGTTTAAGTTTGCTTTAAAGAAACCTAAAATTATGGTGTAGCAAAAAGTAATGAAACCGTTTTAATAAAACTTTGCATTTATTATAAAAGTTGAAATCAATGTGCGCCTTTAAAGTTGACGTCTAGGGACGCATCTAGTATTATGTAGTGAATATTTGGTTGGCCACAGCTTTTGAATGTTGACCAACCATTACCTTTATTATGCGACCTCTCATTCGATGTTCAATTGAGGCAACAATACCGCCCCTCAAAACTAAGATCTGGAGAGTACCGGCAGTAAAATTTTAGTTCTTTTTGAAAAATCCTTTTGCCTCAAAAATTCAAAAAACTTAAACATTGGACTTGGTTCCACTTCTTTTGATTTAGAATAATTATTGTTACCGGTGGATAGATGCAATAGATTTTCGTACAGAGAATAAAATTAAATTAAAGACAGAGTCTCCTTTGGTGATTAGTTTTCCAAGGCGTCTACTTTGAAGGATTTAGCAATAATTTAAACCTATGTAATAAATAAAAACCTTCATTAAAACAGTCTCACTACTTTACTTTTTTTTTTCTTTTGCCACACCGTGTATTTTATAATTTAAATACTGTACTGCTGTTGCAGTTAAAACAATTACAGTACTTTTAAATTGCATCTTAATTTTTAGCGTATGCCGGTAATTTTAATTATCGGTAAAATAAACTCTTTTTAAAAGAAAAAAATTCCCTTAAGATTGACATTTACAATTGCGAAACAAGGCGAATAAAATTATAAAAGATTAAATCGTTAATAAGCCGCCCTGTAATAATAATAAAAAAAATGTTTTATCGCTTTTCAGAAAAAAAAATTGACGAACGTGAAAGAAAAATCAAACCAAAATAATTTTGACTGACGTTGCAAATTATGTAATTACTTTTTTGATTGATCGAAGCGGTTTAGTGTATAGCTGTTTTATTGCCGTCACTTCACCCATTTGGCTTTGGTTCAAACGTGAAAGATGTATAGAGAACGCAGCAGCAAAAAACAAACGAGATTTTGAACGACGAAAAAAAGAAAAAATAAAGAGCGACATAAAAAGTGTTTTTTAATGATCTTTCACGTTAAAAGATGCACCAATTTTTATTATTTCTAACTTCACCGATATTTCAAAAAAAAAAAAAAATCCCGGATCTAACAACATATCGTAATAGGGCCATTCTGCGATAACCATATATAGGTAGAAAGAATCGTTATCTCTACGACGCCACTTCCGGTGCTGACTCAGTTAATCAATGCAAGTTCATGTTGCAAACTTGCACTTTTATATCCGAAGGTAAAAGCACTATTTTTTTCTCATTATTAGCCATTTCAAATAAGCCTCTTATTAAATTTCAGTTTTTTTTTTTTAAAAAAAATATTGCAATCATTACTCAATGAAGCCATATTTGTCTTAATGTAAACATAATACTCAACATAAAAATAATAAAAACCGTTTAAATAATGCAAATTTTATTCAAAACGCAGTATGGATTGAATGCAAAATTAAAAAATAAAAACTTATAAAAGCAAAAGCTGCACGTACTGTACGTTCGATTAATTACGTCTAAACAACCACATTTTTATGCAATGTTATACTGTATTAGCTATTTAATAGGTACTATGGTTTATTCTGGAAAATTGCTGGATTGAAACAAATTTAATGATTTTTATACAATACTGTACAAACAAAAAATAAAGAAAAACGTAAACGTAATCTTATTAAATACCACATTCTAGCGTTTCTACTGGTAAAATTAAATCTTGCATTCGATTAAAAAAACATTGAAATCAGTTAGGCTTACAATCTCAAAACTCAATTTTGTAAATGCGTTTACCAAAATTCAATTTTTAATATTTGGCGAATATATATATTTTTTTTATAATTATACAATAATAGGACTCAGTTATAACGACAAATATCCGAAGTCGTTATAACCACGTTCTACAGTACTGTACATGTATATGAATTTTGTGCGATTAAATCATTCATTTTTGAGCCTAACATTAAAGTAGGCCTATATGTGTTTTGATAATTTCTACTAGCTAATTGAAACTCTTAGAAAACAGTTGTTATACCGCTTGTAAATAATTCAAATTAGGTACCATAATAAACTTAAATTACAACCGGTATTTTTAAAATTCGGAATTGTTTTATTTTTTTTTTTGAAATTTTAAACCATTTGACACTACAGTATTTTAGTTAGTAGATTGATCAGGTTTAGTTTATACCGGTACTTTCGCAAACAGTGTAGAACTAGTTTCTTGCATTGATTTCTCATAGAACTTCAAAAAAGTAAATAATTTCATTTCACTTCAAACAATAAAAATAGTACCGGTATTTTGGAAAATGAAAAACTCTTCCGGGTCAAAATTCTGCGTTACCGCGTGTTGCTTTACCGATAAACGTTAAACTTAATCGTTATAGTTAAAATTGATTAAAGTGTAATTTTTAGCCATTGTATTTGTCTAAATAAACAATTGTTTATGCAGTCAGTAAATTATGGACGCTTTGGACTATTAATTTTTATTTGCTCGTAAAAACATTCCTTTGAATTGTAGGTCTACATAACTTGAGTAGAGAATGACCACCTGATTAAGTGCAATATTTTCATAGACTATTGTAATAAATTCACGTAGCAAATAACAATTATAAACGATCTAAAACCGCTTTTTAAGAATATTAATGCCAAACTCGATTAAAATAAAGAATCAAGTTCTTTGGCCTAACACACAGCAGTTGCAGATTTAATCAAATTATAATTAAAAAAAAAATCTTAGCAAACGATTAGCCTATGCTATACAAAATCGTCACCGTCGATTTAACGCTGTAAATACCGATCTTTAAATGAAAGTGTAAAGTGCTTTCACCTCGATTTTCTACTCTCCACCATAGATTTTATAGAAAAACTATTTGAAATAATTACGGATAAGAATCGATGTGAGGGAGTGTTAAAAAAAAAGAGGAAGAAAAAAAAAAAGATAAGGAAGCAATAAACTTTGAAAGGTGGTGCGTTTAAATATAAAAAGGAACTATGTCGTTTCGGAGTGAATGTTTAATCGTTATGATTAGAAAGAGAGATAAGAAGAGGGACTCGTATCGTCAATATTGAAAGTAGGTGAGTGTGATGAGCGGAAAAATTGTGAGCGCGCAACAGTTGCTTAGCGAAGTAAACTAATGGTAGGCAATAAGTGGCGAGAGATGGGATAAAATGGGTTGGCGGAGACATTACTCGTCCTATTCCACAAATGCGTGCCACGTGCTGAGAGAAATGGGGGAGTCGTTGGGATGGTACAAAGGTTGGCGAACGATGTACATATTCCGCATATGTTTAGATAGAAAAAGCAATCGATCGAATTGTTGATACACACACGCGCGCGCGCGGCGCGATATATGTGTACATATATAGTCGATAAAGACGTGTCAACACCAAAATAAACTGCCATCAATTTTAACCGTAGACGGATTTTTCGACCTCCTAATAATACTATACGCCGAAAAAAGAAAAAATGTACACCCAAATCTATATAAAATCACAATACGGTATATATTTTTTTTTAAATAAAAAAATAAAAATATCTTTAAAAAAAAAAAAAAGATTTTGTCAATTTTTATTTACTGCGTATAACTACACCCAGAAGAGATCGAGGAAACCAATCGAAGAAACGCAAAAACAAAAATCAATACTACTACATATTTGATGTTAATCTACCTCGTAGATTAAAATTTAGACCCTTATGTAGGCCTACACTCACGCCGGACTTTTAAGCTAGATTCGCATTTCGGTTTAAACGCTAAAAGTTTGATAAAACTTGTTCCGCCTTTTTCAAATCTGTTTCCATCAAACCTCTTCTCACTTATATTTTTAATGAAAAGCAAAGTTCAAAGGAAAAGTAAAATTCTTTTTTTTTTTTTTGAAAATCATAAAAATGACGTCACAACATCCCTAGTTGTCGGTGTGAACGCTTTTGCTCAAACCAGATTGCTGCAAGTGATTTTAATGAAAAGAAACTAAAAATAAAAGCTAATTAAAATGTTTCAAAAACGTCAAAAATACGAGAGCGGAATGTATTGAACTTTTCTAGAGAGTCAACTTCGATAATATAAGGATGCAGAGCGACATCTATTCGTAATTGTAGGGGTTCTACTTCGAATAACCCGGAAATTCAAAGCCAGGTCTTCTGAGTGGAGGAAAATGCTCTTAAAATATGAATAGAAAATGAGCGCTATTTAAAATATCCCGGCATTTATTCATTTTCTCACTGAAGAAATTTTAAAAAAAGGCTAACGATGCGAGTGCAAAGAATGAAATTTAATGAAGGTTCCATCTGCCAGAGGATTTGAAAAGAATAACGTTAAAATTGCAGCATGAAGACGCGATAATGACGCAAACATTATATTGTAAAGCAATATTTCATTTTGACAACTTCTGACAGATAACACAACCAAATGAACTGTTAAAAGTTTTTTTTTTTTTTAAAAAATGAGGATAATAACATGTGAAATAAAAAAATCTCGCAAAATGCCAAAAAAAAAAAATATATATGTACGGTATGTGCTGTATAAGAAAATAAAAAAAAACCATTAAAACTTGTATATAACCTAACATTGACTAGAATAAGTCATAAAATGTCAATACGCTAAACAATCTCATTTCGCAAAGTTTTCCAATTTCAAAATAATGCCCCAAAATTTTGCAAACAGTTAGAAAATGCTAAAAACAAAAAATTTAAAATTTGCTAAAACCTTTAAATTTTTTTCGTTTTAAGAGAAGAGAAAAAAAAAATCGATAAAGTCGGATAAACAGAGACAAAGTGTGTAAACCTCTTAAAGTTGGCAATCAATGCTTGCATGCTTATACTACAAAAAGCCAACCTTTAAGGGGGAACTTTCATCCGTGTTTCACACTGCTATTAAATATAATGGCAGTCAATTCATCTATTGTTACACGAAGCAATAAAATTGCACTATCCAAAATTACAGTGTCCCAAAAAAAAGGCGTTTTATATGGTCAAACGCATTAAAAAACCAATTTAACTTTTTCGCACATAAAAAAGAAAAAATCGAAATTTGACAAATTTTATGGATTAATTAAAATTATTCTTTGAAAAACCTTAAAAGTTTATTACGACGTAATAATAAAAAAAATATATATATATAAACTGTTTTTACAACGACTATCTACACTCAAACTTTTACTAAACTTTTATGTTTCTCTTATTTTATTTAAAAAAAAAAAAAAAATCAACTGTAAATCTTTTTGTAGCGTAGAGAATCCCATCGGTTTTCAATCATTGAAATCGCCTGACATCTGAAAAAGAATTGAGAGTTGGAAGCAGGAAATATCTTTCGACTCTTCTGACTTTGGTCTCCGCACACGTCGCGAGTAGAATTTGAGAAGGTGGGAGAGAAAAAATGTCGTCTGTAAGTTATAGCTTTCCAAAGTTGTCATAATACAAAAGAGAAAAAAAAACGTAAAAAAAGAAAGAAATTCCTATGTTAAAAAAGTAACAAAAAATAAAATAAAATAACCAAAGCAAAGTACGTTAAAATTTAAGCAAAAAAAAAAAAAAAAAGGTGTTCGACTTATCTATCGCAAAACCTCATATATTTTTCACTCTCGGTTGAACTCTTAAAAAAAAAAAAAATTCAATGACTTCCCAACTTCCATGAGTAAAAAAAAGGTATATAAAACGTGAGTACCGGTACAGTATGTCGGTCGAAAACATAACAATCTGAGATGTACGTGAAGATTGTCGGATATTACGAGGGAGAATAAAAAAAAATAGGATTGTGAGACATGAACAGATACATCAAAAATGAACGCAACATTAAAATATAAAAATCAAGAAAAAGCAGCAAACCGTAGTAAACATCGGAGAGTTTGGGTAAAAACGAGTCAATTGGGAAATCGCCGTGTTCGCCCACCCGCTCTTATTTATGTATTCAAACGCGATCATTTCCTAATCCATCTTTTTTGGCTAAAGCGAACGTGGATTTTTCCCGCCCCAGCCTCGCCAATCGATGGAACCTAGACAACATTTCTCTCTCCATTTCCCTCCCCTCACTCCTTTATAACCTAACCTTTTTATCCTTTTAACCTACCCACCCACACATCACTGCCTTTTTATTATTTTTGTTTTTATTTACATTTTTTATGTCAGCCAAAATGAAAAAGAAAGACAGTAAAAAAAAAACATCAACTGCCGTAGTGGGGAAAGCCTGGTTCATACTCAAACGACGTTGTTAGAAACAAATGTTTGCAATTCACGCTCAACTTGTTGAATTTTCAAACACCGTCACAGTAGAACTTCGCTATTTTTAAAAATTATTTTTATAATTCTACAAGCACTTAAAACGTATAACTTAGTCCCTAATAAATAATTCATGTAATAAAATGCTTTAAAAACAATTATTACCAACGAGCGCACAATCAAATAAATTAAAATTTGCGGTATTAATAAAATTCCGGTAGAAGAAAATGACGTTAATTTAAACACTCTTAGGAAATAAATAAGGTAATGTAAGGTACTTAAAAATGAAAATCAATAATTTTATTTTTTTACTAAAATTAAAAAAAAAATTATATTAAAAAAAAAATAATAATAATGACAAAACTCAATAATGGATTGTCAACATTATAACAATAAAAAAATTAACAAAGCAATTTAGCTTAAAACGACAATAAAAATAAAATTCTTTTTTGTTTACCTATTAGAAATGAGTAAACTGAAGTGATTTCTAATGGATGTACGCCCGTATGTTATTAAAAAAAAATTTTAATATACAAAGCTCTTGAATGCTTTTCTTCTTTTCGAGCAATTTACGTGTAATTATTATGTTCGAGAACAGTTGAACCGGTAACATAATACCGGTACACAATAAAATCGTAAAATGTCAGAAAGATCAAAATAAAAAAAAAAATAATAATGTTAAAAATTTAATAAAAACAAAGAAATTTTGACGTTTATTTTTGATGTAAATATGATTTGTTTTTTTTCTGTCAATGTTCAGTAAGATGACGCCGATGATAGGTTATTTAGATCGACACATGTCATTGCGCCAAAACAAAAATGGAAAAAGGTTTCGCAGCAGCGGTGTGAATGAGACTTGTTGAAAGATAGGGGAGGGTTTGGCGAAACATATAAAATAACACCCAAAAAAAATCTATATAAAATAATAATAAAAAAAAACTTTCTCCAACTGCTTAGTCTTTTTTATATATAAGGTCGCACAGCTGTAGCCAATGTCGTATTATTCTCTCTTGCGCATAAAACATAGGAAAAACCTTAGTTTACATTTTTATCCACTCCATTTATCATTACGTATAAATGTGCGCGGTGCTACCCAACTTCGACTAGAATGCAGATCCACGCCATGACTTTTGGTCGGTTGGTTGCGCGGGTTATTTGCTTCATTATCCCGATTTCCATCGTCGGTTGCATTCGACTCTATTCGCAACTCTCTCCTTCGCTCCCCACCAATCTCACTCCCCTTATTTAAAACAAAAGTAAAAGAGCAACGTACGTGTAAATAAAGCAAGCCCAAATCAAATGACAAATGAACTATAATTTAACTCTTTTTTTTTTTTTTCTTGTATTTTTTTTTTTGATGCTTGTTTTGTTTCATCTGTAATCCCTCCCCCACACCTCCTCCGACCCAACCAGCCTCGCACGCACACCAAGTTACATGATTAAGAAAATTGATTTGCTCGCTCCTATTCTACTTTGAATATTAAAATTCTCCTATTCACGCTCTTACAATAAAAATACGTAATAATTCTCTATACCTTTTTTTTTTTTTTTTTTTTAAATAATAAGCTTTCAATGGAAGCTGCTGCTGCAGTTAGGGTTCGCAACTTTAACCATAATAATACGTGGGTAAACCCAATATGCGTGTTTAAATTTAATATCTTTACAATCAATTTGCTTAACTTCATACTCCAAAAATAATATTATGTAATAGGCAAAAGGTTAAACCGTAAACTTTCAGGCGTCACATTTATTGATTAAAAAAAAGCATTGAAAGCGTCTTCACAGAGGTGCGGAATACCCTGCCGCCACTGCTAGATGCTCGTGTAAGTTTAATTTGCTCTATTTAAAAAATTAAAAATTACTTTTACATTATCGTATTCGTATCGCTGCTTATCATTGCAATATAGATGGTCCAAATCCTTTTGGCTTTCCGGTGTCCATATCGGCGGTATACTGTACAGTTCTGAATCCCGTAATAAAACCTGCTCTGCGACGAAGTTGCGTTTATACCGTGGCGTGCCTATTTGTTTTCTTTTGGTAACATACACTATACCGTATTTTACAGTTGCTTTTATGCTTGAGTAAAAAAAAAGTAAATCTATTTGTACAAAAACAATAGTGCGATATAGTTTCTCACATATTTAGGTAGCTTTTCAATAGGTAATTTGATATTCACTTTACGCTATTTTGTCTCGCGTTCTATTTCAGAAAACGAGTTTAAGACGCAAAGCAAAATCCCGCTGTACAATACCGGTTTACTGTACAACCGGTATATTATTTAGCGTTTAAGCGGATTTTGGTTGACTATCTGCCATAACCCCTTTCCTTCCATCTTTTATAAAACTTCTACCTCTGACGATCAATTATTGATTGAATGATTTATTAAAATTCCCTTATTAAAGAATGATCGAGGGAAAGTGTGTGTGTATGGAACGAGCGTGGAGAAAATTGACTCGCTTCGATAGGGCCCCTTTAGTTTTCTTATTACAACCACCTTCTTCGCGCACCATAATCTACACTAAATCCTAATTGTGTATAGCGTATAGAGCGAATGCTGCTTTCATTACAACCGTTATTTATTTATGAATGGTAATGGTTTAATACACTCTCTCCAAATTTCACGAATAAAATCGTAAAACGGTAATTACTTTATCTACGGTTTATTTTAAGAGTCTTGTCTTCTGAGAAACAATAACTCGCGCCGCATTACGCCACTGTTCCAGCTTGCTCTCTTCCACCAGAAAAAGTCTTATGCCAAGTTATTAGTTTCGAAATAATTTTTAGGATTTTCAACACCTTAAAATAATTAAAGAGTAAAACAAATGTCGAATGCCATATTATAAAAGTGCATTTCTTGTTAATATATTTTTTTAAAGCTGCCATGCTCGAAATAAAAACTAGCACGGTACTACCGGTTTATAACGAATAAATAATTTAAAAATTAAAAATGTATAAATATTTTTTTCATAATTTTGGGACTTTCGAACTTGTTTCACTTTTTATAAACTGACCTTCGACACACGTTAAAAAAAAAAGCTATCAACATTAAAAAACCGGGTTGTAAATATTTACTTTTTACAATGTGTGCGAAAGAAAAGCTTTGTTTTCGATTACCAGTCGTCCTCATCAATCAACTCTCAACAAGGACAATTGACCTCGATGATCCCATAAAAAATCTACTTAACAGAACTGTTCCTTCTCCATAAAAAAAAAAAAAAAGATTACGCGGAACTCTTTTTTTTTAAGTACAGTTTATTAACCATTAAATTTCCTTTAAATAAATTTAGCTATAAAAATCAATCTTACTTTCTTAATCACCCATTATTATTTCCTGGTAAAAAAAAAAAAAAAGCTGGCAAAAAAAAAATAATATGATGGTATTATTTTGATCCGTCTATAACGTTATTAATTTTTAATAAAGTATTATACACCATTAAAAAAAATACCGTATACTGTATACTTTTTTTTTTTTTTTTATAATTATTTTTTTTTTACAGCCATCTATTAGTTGTCATCACTTATTTCCCTCATCCCGACATCGAAGCGTGAAGCAAATAGCCTTTAATACTACTTAAGCGCCACCTTCATTTCGCTTCAAAAGTTCAGTATCTTCCGAGCGGCGAACAAAAACCAACAGGTTAAGCTGAATGAAGTTGTAAGCAGGATACAAGCGTTTTTCAAGCGCTAAGAGAAAAAGGAGGGGAGAGAGAGAGATAGAGAACAAAAAAAAATAGACGTTTTGATTTTATTTTCTTCACTAATCCCCGCATCAAATGTCTTTCATTAATCCGACACGTCTTCCACGGCTTGTTTAAGCCCCTTAGCGCGCCAGCAATCGACTAGAGAGCGTCGAATAGAGCCAAACGCGGGAGAAGAAAGTCGTTGTAAATGCCTCCAAAAGGAGTTAAAAAGATGAGTTTATTTCTCTCTCTCACACACAACGTAAAACAGACGGCTATATTGAATTATATGAAAGCAGATTGATTCGTGGGTGGAAATTTAATCAGGCGAAACGATTCGCAACTCTGTTTTTTATTAATATACTGGGAAATAAAATATAAAAATAAAAAAAAGGAAAGGAAAGGAAAGCAGCGAAACATCGAAATGATTCTTAAAAATAAATAATAAAAAATATAAATAAATAAATAAAAAAAAAACTGGCTACTTATTTTTACAACCGACAATAAATAGAAGTGTATAGTAAATAGAAACACATATTGAAAGTGAACGATCAGTTGCTGTAAAATATCTAATTCGCCCTTCGCATTTTTATTATTATGCCAAATCCGTGCGTGCACCCATCAGCCATTCCTCAGCTGTTTCGGAACAACTGGTCCACATTATACTGTATTATTTAAAATAAACTATTTTTAGTCTGTCAATTCGAGAGCAGCATACTTTTTTTTTATTTTTACATTTTTCTGTAATAAACTTAAGAAGCTTATTCCGATGCCACGTACAGTTATTGCGTCAATCAAATTTTTTTTTCTCTCTTTCCTTTCAGTTTTTTTTTTTTTTTTTATTTATTTATGTGTTTCGACTCAAACTTTTTATTCTTTTTATTGTTTATTCCGTCTTTTGGCTTTGACGTAACTTTAGTGTTCTAGATTATATTTTTGGTCCTCGCAGAAAAAATCTTAAACCGTGTATTCCAAACTTGAATATAAAATCCAACTTTGAAGTTGAAGAAAATGAAATCTCCAAAAAAAAAAATAATAATAATAATAAAAATAACATTTTTTACTGGTATTATTAATTTTACTAATTTAATAAGAATTAAAATAAAAAAAACCAAAATATTAAATATTCAAGTCTTTCGCTAAAAAGATTAGGCTACGTATTTGGACATCAATACGGTAAAAAAAATATTAATTCAATTTAATCAAGTAAAAAGTTCTAAAACAATATCATTCATTTACCCTTTTAATAATTTAACAGCCGTGTCTAAAAAAAAAAAAACGTTCTGCTGTTGAAAATAACATTTTTTTAAATTTTAAATTAATAGACTACTGCATTTGAAACCGCAATGTATAACATATAAATATTTTACTGTATAGCTTTAAAATACAGTAGATCAAAAATTCCCCAAAAAAATAAAAAACGTTAAATAAGTTTTGTTCAAAAGTAAAAAAACTCAAAACAATTTTCTTTTTGTTTCTGTTGCCCAGATCAAGTAATTATGAAAATCTAGCAATTTTCATGCTCACCATTTTTTCACGTAAAAAGTGGCTCTCAGTACCCCGCTTAAAATGTTTACAGTTCAGCAAAAGACCTATTAAAAATTAATCTTAATATATAAATTTCGAGCTTTTTCTATTTACTTTTAAAAGCTATTGATTTCCTTTTCAGCCATCATTCATAGCGATAAACCTGATTGGTAAGACTTCTCGGGTGCGCGGGTGAACGACGTACATTGGAGTAGGCTAACGACAGAAGTTGGAAGGGTACAGTGCTTAGTTACGTATGATAACACAATAATGAAGTCAATTTATCAACCGTCATTAGTGTAATGTAATTTACGCAGTCAAAACGACAAGAAAATAAGATAATGTTAATATTTTATGACCGAAGCTGTTATAAACTCGCAAGAAGTTTTTCAATAAAAAGTTTTCATTTAATAAATAACTTAAGTTTTTTTTTTATTATTATTATTATAGCTAAGTGATTGGTTCTAAAACGTGCAAATAGTGAAACATGCTTTTAAACTGAACCTATATACTTCGCAATAGCATCTAAAAAAACTGCATTAAATAAAAGTTTCAAGCTGAAATAGCTTTAGGTCTAAATCATTAATTATTTCTAGTCGACGAGACCAAAACCCCTTTAAATCTTACTGTAGTTAATTCAGTTTTCGATACGCCAAGTAAAACCTAGCGACGTAATTGGCCATTACTTTCATGCCACAGCTTCATAAAATTAAATAAACTTTCCATTTAATTTCATTAAACATTTACAATTTACTGCATAGGTAAGAGCACAGTAGTTAAAAGATTCCAGTTTATGTCAATTCCAATGCAATAAGATAAATAAACTCTTCAATTTTTTTTTTTTTAATTTAAAACAATAAGTAAATAAATAAAGATTCCGGCGCACTACTCAAAATAAATTTGGCCGCTAGCTTCTTTTTATTTAATAAAACGCACAATAAGTTTTTAAGATACGGTAATAAAATAATTTAACCACACTTGACAAATGCCGTTTACAAAAATTAAATAAAAACCCTCAAACATATTTTGAACAAAACTTTTAAATTTATCAAACTTGCTTAGCATCTAACCGATTTAAAAAGTAAGTTTTAAATTGCCAAATTTTGTCTGTCAATTAATTGAAACAGGCAAAACAAAACATTTAGAAACGAATAGTCCGCGTAATACTGCCAATAATATTCGTAATAATATAAGCCTCTTACATGCATTTTCAAGCCAATACCTTCAAATAATATTTGAGTATTTTGTAGCATTATGAATTATTTCTCCTCAATTAAAATATTGTGTTAATATTTATTTAATTTTGTTTACATACATGTACAGACTACATACCGGTAATTATGGATGTATGCTATGCATGCTATTTTTAAACAACAATTAATTAGCCAACATTGAAAACACATGGCTGCCACCCACAATGTTTTTTTTTTTTTTTTTTAACTTATTAAAAAATTTCTTTGTTTACCTATTGAAAGTTTTCTTTATTACTTACACTGTACATAATAAATCACAATTTACAGAACGTTTATACCTTAGAAATGAATTTTTATTAGAAACTTTCCGCTTCCTACGCATAAAAATAAATAAAATTTTTACAATACTCTTTTATACTGCGTTCGAATGCTTTTTCCAAGAAACTTAAAAGCAATTATCTGATACTGTATTGCTATAAACTCCCAAGTTTCAATTAAATAAAAATAACAGCAATAATTGTTAAATTTAAAAATTTCGTACCTTGAACCAATTTCAAACGCCATCTGCTACTAACAACATTACATCAAAACGCTTTCTTTAGTTTAATAGGTTTCTCGAGCAGCATCGAAAACTTTTGTTAATTTCGCCGCCGATCATAAAATTTAAACTAATCTTTTTTTTTTTTAAAGTCTAAAATAGGTTTAATATTTAAAAATAGCTCTATTGGTATTTCCGACCCAAACGCAGCTAACAAAAGCTGAATATACGGCAACATTAACAGCATGTTTCGAACGGCATTGCGATTGTTGTTGATGATGCGCGCAGATATTAAGAACTTAATCAATTTTGGCACCAGATGCTGCTACGGGAATAGACAATTTTCTTGTTCAAACTCCTTCAAAATACGAGCGCAACGACGGTATATGTTAAGCAAAAAGAAGAAAACGAACCGCTGCTATAGTAAAGAACATATGACCGATGTTTAGTAACAATAAAAGTGGAATCACAGCGGTTATAATCAGGCGACCAAACAAGTCTCTCGGCACGGTAGTAGTCGAAGGACTCAGATTGATGCTAGCTGTGTCCGAGCTCAAAGTCTCAACTGGAATTGGGAGATAAAATAAAAGAGGAAAAAGAATAAGAAAAAAAAAAAAAAAAAAATGAAAAGAAAGAGAGATCGAATTCCGACAGTTGCCATCGTACACACGAGAAATTGAAAATTATAAAAGAACGAGAGGATAAGGATGACCACTACCGTATCAGGGATTTAAAAGTTTTTTTCTTCTTCTTTCTCACTCTTTCTTGAAGGAAAAAGAAGAAAAAAAAAAATAAGTAGATAGATTTCTAACCTATTGCTCCCCCATCAACATCTCCCTTTTGGCCCACTTTTTCCAATATCAAACGCAGCAAGGAAGCTACTAGGATGGAAATGAAAGATAAGTGAAATTTTTGAGTTGGCCTACGAATATGTAAGATGATATTTATATGGGTCAAAAGAAAGAAGAGAAGAAAAAAAAAAAGATAGTAAAGGTAGAAAAAAAAAATATTGGAAAAATGTAGTAGTACCGTATCCTAGTGGTGTTATAAAGCGAAAGAAAAAGAAAAAAAAAAACCCCTAGAAAAAAATCAATAAAATCAGTCCGCGTCAAATTGTAAAGCAAATACCTGTCAACAGACGTACATTACGTCTAAATTTATAAATTTCGTAACATATTCTTTCTCTGTCATCAACACTTTCTTTTCTCGAGTCAAAGAATAAAATATATATAAAAAATAAAAAAAATTGAAAGACGAAATATTCATTGTTTCGCTTTATTTACATACAAAGAATTTGCGGGAGAAAAAGAAGAAGAAGAAAAAAAAAGAAAATGTTCGTCTAAATGTGTTAAAAGCAGCAAAGACGATAATAAAAATCTTTTCCTTAACAATAAAAACAAAGAAAATGTATACGCTCGAGTCTAATACTGCGAGTTTCTTGTTAAACGTGACGGTAACTTTTTACTCATAATACAGTATGACAATAGTCGAGCGCTGTATCCAATATTCAAAGCTGTATTTATAATAGGACTTTCCATTAAATTTATTTTTGGGTAAATAACGCTAAATAAAAGTGTAATTCCATGCTTTTCTTTTTCTATTATTTTGTATTCGCGCCTCTTTTTAGACCTGCCCCGTCAATTGATGTGTAATAATAACCTATGATATTCCAAAGTTGGCTGCTTGGGTTCACCTGATCTCTTTGTTTCTTCTTTCTTTTTTTTTTTTTTTTTCTTTTTGTTGAAGCATTGATCTCTCCGTCCTTATGCAGATAGTATCAAACAATAACAGTCAAAGAGAGAAAGCGGGAGAGGAATGGAGGGAATGAGTGTGAGAGAGAGAGAAAGAAAATAAAATCCCCGTCGGATAACATCATATTATCACAATCTTTTCCGCTACAACACACATCCTTTTCTTTTCTACTCTTATTTATGTTACAAATATAGTCTATATACTTTGTTTTACAGATACACAAAATGTTTGCGGGCCTAAAGATTCCGCATTCAAAAAAAATATTCGCAGTCGACGCATTGTAATTCCAGCTTTGTCATTCGGAATTTCATTCAAATAGAAAATCCAGTTTATCAAAGAGCAAAAATCGTTTCATCCATTCCAAATGGGAAATAAACTCCCTCTCGATCTTTCCTTAAGCAAATGTCCAGGAAGCTATTATCTTAAAGCTTAATTCCAACTGATTTTTTTTTTTTTAAAGTAAAAATACTGTAATGTTACTCTTATGAATAAATAAAGCAAAAACCTTTAACACGAATCAATATTGCTTAAAATGGTAATACAGTATTCATTATTCAAACCTATGCTTATAAGATATTTATCCCTGCTTACTCACCCAAAATGTGAATTAAATGTAACCAAAATCAGGTTTTTTGCCACCCAAAGTTATATCAAAATATCCTAAGTTAGTTTTGTACAGTACCAGTACTGTACTTATTTACTCTCACATCCAGAAATCCCAATATTTTTAATAAGGTAACTTATTGCAATTGCATTCGCTAGATTGGTAGCCCACCGGTAGTCTTTGTTTACTTGAGAATTCAAAATTGATTTTTCCTTTAGAAATTACTCTAGTTTAATATTCGCTGCTTTAGTTAAAAAATACTTTCTTAAGCAAATAATTATAAAAAAGCATTCAAACAAATAAAGCTGAAATACTGTAGACTAGATTGACTGGAAACCCTTGTTCCGTAATTGAATAAATCACTTTAATAATAATTATTAATGATTAAGTTTATTATTTTTTTGAAAAAAAAAGTCTCAGCATTATTTATAAACGCAAATTTAAAAGCTCAGATAAAGATGTCTCACCTTTATGTTCCCCTAACCACATTCTATTTCAAAACTTTAAATCGCGAGAAAAAACGTTTTGAGTGTCACAGAAGGCATATAATGAAACAAAAATTCTGACACGTTTCCTAATTTACATAATTTTAATACGTATAAATATGTATTAAGACAATTTTTATTAATTTCAAAGTTATCATAATACACTTTTATATAAGAAAAAACTATTTTCTTTTCTAAATTAGTAAATGAAAAAAAATTTACGCAATAGTTAGCACTTTTTTTTCAAACATGTATCATTAAAAATACTCAAAATGTAATTCCACTTCAACCGGCTTTAAATGATAACGAGGGTATGAGGATTATACTCGTAAATAAAATAATACGTATAAAAAAAAATAAAAAAAAATATATAAAGTAATAATCAGTTTTCATCTGCATAACAAAACAAACATTTCGCAAAACTCATCATCATCACGTAATTCAGGTGAATAGGAGAAGAGCTAAAACAACTTTTCATGTCACGTTCCTAACGTCAATCTTGTTTGTTCACGTCAATCAAAACAGATTTATACCATTCAACACACAATGCGTTTTTAAATAAAAAAAAACATAAAAATCTTATATGAAAAATTTAAATAGCGTTCACATTTTTTTTATATAAATTAAAATATAAAAAAAAAATAATCCGTTTTGATATACTGTATGCGGTTCATTATGCTAAAAGCCTGAATAAGTATTACTTAATGAAAGCAGTAAATACATTGTTTAAAAACATTAAATAAAATTTTTAACACCAACGGTATACATTGTGACTTTCTGTCTATTAAATTTGGTAAGTTGAAAAGGTCATAGAAAAAAAAAGTGTTGGAGATTCGTAGACCCAACCACACCCTATCAAGTTGACACGACGATGACAACGCCCATTAAAAAAACATTGTTCTTAATCACCCTGTACAAGTTGACGATTAATAAACATTATTTCTATGTTTTTTTCTGATTTAAAGCAAAATCAACAACAGCAACAAAAAAAAAAACTACCATTTGCTCTCTCTAACTTCGCGGTATATTTATAACCCTGGATTTTTACCGTATAAAACACTATTTGAAAGGCCTATTCGATACATTTTATCAAAATGGATAACGTTGTCCATCAAAAACTTGACTTGCTCTTAGCGCCGAATATATTTTATCGAAGAAAGAAAGAAAGAAAAAAATGTTCGCGGTTGCATCTTCGTTCGCTATCGAGCTTAAGGACGAATCAATGTGTACTTGTAGCTGGTGAAACGCGTACGCCAACCACGTAAATGTCGTTAAATCGACAGAGCCCACTTTGACTCTACTTTGACGTACAAGTAAAAGCGTCGCTGCCGTAACGCGACGCATCATAGATGCTTGCATTTCGTCTCCATCCAAATCGAATATTAGCATAAATCGAAGTCCATCAACAACTTGGAAAAATACAAGGGATAAGACGGGCGGCGATGCATTCACGTTACGACGACGGTAGGTCTAATATTATAGCCTCAACTCGGTAAAGGTACCGTACAAAAAGCGATTTACAATGGCATCTCGCAGCGATTCTCAACACTAAACAACAGACGGATTTTCGTGCAAATTCAATTTAAAAATAAATAAATAAAAAAAAAAAAAAAAAGAACGTAGAAAGGAATAAATAATACACTTCTTTCTTCGAATAATATTAAATCAGCTGAATGAAAGGACGAGCAAATTTTATTGTGTTTAAATCATCATAATGGATTCAAATGTCGGTATCAATATAAAACATCTGGAGACGACAAGTGTGCGCATTATGATAAAAAAAAATAAAATAAAATTCTACTATAGTATATTAGAGAGAACATTCTTTCCTTACAAAAATTTTAAAATACGTTTCATATCCTTTCTATCGGCGCGGCACTGAAAAATGTATAGGCAAACATACATTAAACAACCGGCGATATATTCCCCAAAGTCAAAAAAAAATATAAAATTAGTTTACACCTAATCCAAAAATGTTTAGAATTTTCAATTCGAAAGAAAGCCTTTTTATAATACAGTATTGACTTCAGTTTTAAGTTATCGTACACAGATGCAAAAAATACGATATAAAAAAAAAACAATTTCATTTAAAAAAATAAATTATCTTACGTGTCACAGTATTTTTTTTTTCTTAATTAAATTCATAATGCTGTAGCCTACAGAGTGGCGTAAAATTACCATTGAAATTAATTGGTAAGGATTTTTAAGAAAAACTATCTTTATGCAACGCCAATCCGAATTACGAGTATTATAAGCCGTAAAAATAGTTTTGCTCAAACTTTGGTTTTATGCCCAAACTTTGGATTAGATGTTGGAAGCATGCGTTTGTTACAAGGAGATGCACTTAACGTGCGCCATTTAGATTTTGTAAATGCATGTACGGACGACGTTTTTTTAATATATTTATTAGTGGCTAAAAAAAATCGAAGTAAAATGTCGAGGAAAAAAAATATTCAACAAGATCTTATATCAAAATGATGGGAAGGCAATATATTTAACGTAGAAAGATATTCAGCAAGACCAATTTATTGCCCGTTCCGCCTGCCGTAGCTTTGTAAATGTGATGAATAATTGATGCCGGGAAATATTTACATAAACTATCTAATATTTGGATTATGTATGTGTACCTTAGTTAATGTTGAAACAACACCCCCTCAAAAAAAAAAAAAAAAAGAATAAGAATTAGGAAATTTGATCTATATTAATTAATTAAAGCTTGCTTTATCTTCTTTCGCTGCGCGTACGTTAATTACACTTAATTGTCTCAAATATTATAAGTAGCAAAATTTTGACAAAAATATTTTTCTTAACGATATAATTACGATAAGATATTTTTAGCATTTTTTTTTTTTTTTTTTTTTAAATCTTTCATCTTAAATCAACGTCAAAGAGGCGAAGCATTTTTCGTAAAAATAGGAAGACAAAATTTATCTAAATTGAATATTTTCCATCCGTTCCGCGTCTTTCCTGTTGCTACTTTAGCGCGCGACGGCAACTTCGATTACTTGAGACGCATTCAAGTACGATTCGCTCTACAAGATATTTTACTTATGCTACTAAAAATTGTTTTTTATATACAAAAACGTCAGTAAATGCAGGCTTACTGAAAATTGCTCGAGGCCAAACTCCAGCAAATCTCTGTCGACAAATCCCGCATTTTACCTTTTAACCAAATTATAGAATCCTAAAATTTCGTCGCCACCAAATTTTCTAAACCTGGACTTGGCCACTTAAATTTCATTTAAAATTTTGATGGTACCGAATGAGGTGTTACAAAAGGAAATTGAAAAGCAAGAGTTATTAAAACCACTTTCTAGAATCCAGTAAAACCTTGAAAGAGATTTTCCTTAAAAAACCAACAACAACCCCATAAATTCGCCTGTTCATACTTTAAATATCAACAGAAATACAGATTTAGCCGAATGGCGCAACAGGGAACAATGTCTAATTTTTACTTTTAATTACCATCAAGAAAAACATTAGAACGACGTTTGAAATCAAAATTAGCTTGTGTTTTTTTTTTGAACTCAATTTTTAAAAACTTTAAATTAGTATTTCCGAATGATTACTGGGCCATATTTAATAATGCGCATTAAAAGTCAATGAATCTCTAGTCGGGAGTTTGGGGAAACATCGACTTTTCGATCTAAACTTTAAAACTTAGTCAAATACGAGGTAATAAATTCCCTTCCGTATTAAACATGGTAAATAAGCGTGCATATCTCGCGGCGATATATGGAACGCTTGAGTATCAATCGTTCCGTACACAATACCGTTCGACAAACCCAATAAAGATTCACAAATTAATTTTGAATTGCAAACTACTGTATATAGAAAACAAGCAATTGTATACAATTTGCTTTATGACTTTTCAACTTTTCCCCATCTATTGTAATTAATAATAAACGCGGCTAAATGTACTTAACGCATGTTTAAATAAAAGAATAACTGTGCTAACATTATTCCGCTTAATAAAAGTCAACTTTCCTCCCCGTCTGCCTCTCTCTCTCTCTCTCTCTCTGTAATCTAACGACTGGCTTATTTATTCGCAAACAAATTAATGCAATGATGTAAATTTTACGAGGTGAAACGGCAAGCGGGAAAGCGGATTTGGCGAGTGCGATCTGAGGAGCGCAATTACCGTATGTCAATGTCGGTCTTACAACGTTAATCCTGCATAACAATCGACAGAGTAACCTGATTTTGAAACGAAGAGTGATGTATTGATGCGTGTTTTATTCGATTTTGTCGACTACACGTGTACACTACGTGCACCCCACCAAGACCTATCGAATCCTAGAACGCACGTAGACGACATTGAGTTGGAGATTTATTAGGCGAACAGGTTACGCGCGGTCGACCGAGTTATAACCATGACAATGAACAACATTACGAACTAAGTTTTCATTTTACTGTACTGTACTTCAATGCAACTCTTTAAACACTAGCATCTACAAAACTTTTATTTCTTTTTCCCTTCCTAACCGCATAAATTCCTCTTTTCGTTAAAAAAAAAAAAAAAAAAAGCTAGCCTATAATAATTAATTCCAAGTAAAGTTTTATTTTAAAGTAGCGGTAAATAAAATTTACATTAGCATTTTCAGCTGTTTATCGAAAGCAATTATAAATAACAAGGATGCGATCAGAAAACTATAAAACCTAATAATTATTATTGCTCTCAAAGCAGCTGATTGCTGCACAATTATTTCTAGTTGTTTATTTTAGGCAATAATTATTGTAAACAATGTAAAAAAAGAAAGTTCTCGCGAAATCCTTTGGTTGCATTTTACGTTCCAAACACATTAAAATTTTATGTAGATCTCATCCTATTTATAAAACTACATGTTCGTCCGCGCGCAGGAAGTAGTAAATTTGCATAGCTTATTTCAAAGCATCGGAAAACATCGCATGCACATCTGTATTGAGTCAGGGTGTTTCGGTATGCGCAATAAATACGAGTACTTTCACCAAACGGAAATTTAACAACTACTTTCAGTAATAAGAGCAAGTCACACTTCATATCAAAAACATTGAAGTTGAACATTTAAATATTTATAAAGTTAACTAAAAGCGAAACATATTTCATAGTAGGCCTGAGATACGTAAAGCGTGCGCATTTAACTTAAAAACACTTTTTTGGTTCAAAAGCTCCGATCACAATTTGCTTGATCGCCCATTCAAAGGTCACCTGGTAAGAGATTTAGATTTTAAAAAAAAAAATCAATTGACAGCATGCATTAACTTATGACCTGCTCATAATAACATCCGTGAGCTAAATGAATAATACAAGCCTCAATTATGTAACAAACTCACAGGTATAATGCATTAAACCACTAGGCCTCGCATCACAATGTTTTGAACTAAACTGACGTAATTAAATTAATTATTTACCAACTACATGTACGTCATACATACACGTAATTATTACTTAAAAAATGATAAAAAGCATTAAAAAAACGAGGTACTGTACTATTAAAAAAGGCATAGTCGATCAATTTTTAATTTTAAAATTGCTTATTTTCAACACCATTAATATGTGAAGCCATTTGGCATCGGATGATAACGCATGTAATATTTGTTAGAAATAAAATATTTTATAGTAAAAATACGTTTGTATAGGGCGAAAAAGAGTTAAAATATGCAAATTGAATTAAGTTATTTTGCGATGCAAACATTCACTAAGAAGCGTGACTGATTTTTCAAAAAGATTCCAAACTTGAATACTGCACAGTATAAACTTTCTGTAACTCAAGTAATAAATTATAGTTATGGTAATAAAACAGAATTACGTAAAAATAAATAACTACTAACTTTAAATAAAACGCAGATAAACAACACTTTAAATCAAATTCACAAAAGTAAGTAAATTATTTTCCAACTTGCTTTTAAAATTATTAAGACGGTTTAAATAAAAACTGCGATCGCGGGTATTAAATTGTCATACAGAAACCTATTTGATCAACGAGCAAAAACGTATGTTTTAAAAATGAAAAACCAGTATTGAATACAGTAATAAATATTACCAAGAAATAGCACGCTTATTATTAATTAATGAAATTGCTTTTGCGTAGAAGAAAAAAAAAAAGACTTGAGCATGGTGGTTATCGAGAAAAAGCTTTGATTGCCAATTGGAAGATTAGTTTGAATTTCTGAGAAAAATGAGGTGACTCGTGGTCAGTGATTCCCACTTCTTACGCTTGATCACACTCAAATAGTATTTGTAACGGGCATTTCGACCACAACGCTCAGCTTTCATTTACTAGAATTATCATTAAAAGAAATGATCTTGCTGAATCTAAGAAGCAGAAAGCCTACACTTAATCGATCTCGCTTAATTATACGTGATAAACCGACCGCTACTTCCACCGTTTCGAATTAGGGACAGTTTCAATGCCCCATTATAATTATTATAATTGATAAAAATTCCCATTTCCAAAAAAAAAATCCCATTCCATTCTTTAAAAAATTGCTCATATTTAATTAAATTTCAACTTCAAAAAATTGAAATACAGTCCTCGATATTTCTCATGTCATTTTAAAATTACTCATAAATCAAAAAGTAAAACATAAGTTAAAAATATATCAAAAAAAAAAAAAAAATACCGTAAATAAATAAATAAAAAGAAAAAACTTCAACAAACGTGATATTCGGTTGGGTTATTGCAACTCCATCTACTGTATTTGTGTTTTTTTTCCCCCCCGTTCTATTTTCTTTTAAAGTTTGTCCCATCCATCATCTCTTTTTGACTTTCGCACGAAACAAAATGTGCGTAATATATACACGTGCATACCTCCAGCATTACATATTTCAATCAAATGCGTTTGATTGATAAGCCTAACAAAAGGAGATACTCAAAAAAAAAAAAGAAAAAATAACAGGGGAAAAAATAGAAACATAGGTGAGTGAATTATAAGTTACCACTCACGACATTGGCATTACACAATGTAGATGATCGTTCTTTAAGCCTATACATTTGAACAATAATTTTGACCGCAAGACACGTCATTTAGCCGTTAGATATGCGGTAATAAGTTGAAATATTACATGTAATGCGATTAAGACAAAACAAATTATGCTTAAAATAAAGAATGCACAACTAACTTACTCAAAATATTTATAATAATAATAATAAAATAATTTAAAATTTCTTAAAAAAACAGTAAACATTTGTACTGTACGAAGCGCGGTGAAATTTTACGCAAACTATTATAAAATTATACACATACAGCTCAAAATGACCTTTTTAAAAAATTATTTTAAATCATAAAAATTAAGTTGCAAAACAATTATTACGCGCCACACACTTTTAAAAAAAATTATGGTCTTTTTCAGGACGAGATCAAAATGGATAAAAATTAAATTAAAAAAAAGAAAAGAAATGCTTTTGACTTACCAAGAAGTAAACGGCAAACGGCATAACGAGAGCGGCGACTAAAAGGTCAGCTACGGCCAAACTGACAATGAAGTAGTTGGTAACGGTGTGCAAGCTCCTCTCTTTATACACACTTAAGATGACCAACACGTTTCCAAACACAGTAAATAAAGGAAAGAGTAAAAGTACCAACGCCCAGTACTCTTTTATTACCGGATGTTGAGTGACCTCGATGGTGGGACTGACCGTTCCCGCCCCTAGATTTTCACTTCCATTCGCGGCGGTTGTCCCAACTAAAAAATACGACGACAATTGCGTGGAAAGGTCGGAAGCGGCGGCCCAACACAAAGCTGTGCCGTTGTTTAACACTTTGCAACCCGAATCCATGATGCTAAAATTATTATCAACTGAAAAATTAAAAGGCAAAATGTCAATCTCGTAATCGAGTGAGGCTAGAGCGTCGTACGGGGCCGAACTAGACAAGTTGAGATACTCGGTGGCAAGAGCTGTGTCGTTAATCCCGTGATGAGGAGTGGAAACGATTAGCAGCCACTCGGAAGGGGTGTTGGTGGTGGAAGAAAGGTCGACGAAAGTATCGAAATAGGACGGTGTGAGGTGCGACCATGACCAGGCGAGCGGATCAGCTGTTGCCGCCACCGCAGGCGTCGGTGACGGCCGGGAAGGATCCAGCAAGTCATCAAATGAATTAGTGGCTGAGGATAAGACTTGAGACACGTGTGTTGGAATGGAAGGTGGAGAAAAGGCGGTGGTGGGTAGCACCCATTCCCGCCAGGGGGGAGAGGAAATAGACTGTGAAGAAAGTTGCAGCTCGTCCGACGATCCTATCGGTGCGCCATCTGATGGAGACGACAGCAGCAGCACAGAGCTGCTGGAAACAGGCGCATCGTAAAAATCCAACGAAGATTCCATCGCTACCTCGTTTACAGTCGAATTCGAGGAAATAAAATAATTAGCTGGAATTGTGCCGTTCAAATCCATTTCAAATCCTCTTTTAATTGTTCGGATTTATTATATTAGGTCGTCATTATTCACCTTGAGAAATAATTCATCTATAAAAAAAAAGGAAAAATAATAATAATGCATATTTTTATTAATTATTCTTAAGTCAATGAATTTTTAGCTTGAAAATCTTTAAAAAAAAATTAGTAGATAAAGTTTTTGATTGAATTTGTACCTTTGTTAATTACTGCCATTTACATTTCTACATACATTTTTTTTTTTTTAGATTTTTTTCCCTAAACTATTTTTTACCCTGATAAAACCCGAGAAGTTTTTTTAATGATACTGTTCTATAATAATAATGTATAACGAAAATAAACTAAGCTTGAAAAAGTGCATTTTAATAATAACCATTTCTACTTCTACAAGTTTTATCAATAATAATTTCTTTGGAAAATTGAATGAGGTTTTTTTTTTTTATAATAATTTAATTATTCGCTCTGCAAAACTGCTCGCTCGACGTCCATGGAGATATTAACAATTTTAGTAATTTCCATTCTATCACACTTCAGAAATGAAATTTTAATCTGCAAATTGAAATTATGCGGCAATTTTTTTTTTCCTCTTTTAATGCTGCTTTAAGCATTTGGTTTCAAGCTATTTAATGGTTTCATTTCCTCTTCTACTTGAACTGAATAATTCTACGTGATAGATGAACGCTCATAATATGTCTGAAGTTGATGCAAACCACAGTTGAATATCCCCTCCTTCTTCCCCCCCCCCCCCCCCCTCAACGTATGGAAGCCATCACCCTCATCTCACTCGCTTGTCCCTCTCATTTGAACGTCTCTGAAAACACAAAATTGATAAGACGTCGTACTCTCCCATTAAATATCGGGTCCTCGTTTTTACCGATGATTTATTATGGTTATATGAATTGATCATTATAATCGATTGATGCCTCGTGCTCACTACCGAGATATTCTCTTCGGAGATTAAAATGGCTTTTGTCTGTATTCAAAATATGCACTCGTGTTATTAAAAGCCATTATATTTTACGCGCGTTTACGTGTTCAATTTATTCACGCTTAAAAATTATTAAATTTTTGAAATGATAAGCAAAATATTATTGTCAGATAAGAAAAATGATGATGATGATGTTTAAATTTACAGTGCGTTGTAAACCGAGGTTTTCTCCAGAACCCGAGGGGCATTGAGAAAGACCGAGAGAGCATAATAATTACGACGACCTTAATCATCCCTGTGATTATGCACTATATTATTTAGAGATGCGCTCACACTCTCTCTCTCCTATCTCAACCAAGTGATGCAGTTGCCATTGGATAAGATTGCCTGCATCTTTCATCAGGTCATCGTGTGACTTGAGGAAATAAGTAACCCAGCCAATATTTAACGCTAATCTTTATCAAAAAAAAAAAAAAAATTAAAAAATGATTAAATATTTCTTTTAAAAATTGTACCGGTATCTTATTTTGAGTACATTACTATATACCGGTATGATGAATAAAAATAAAATTAATCTTATAATATAAAATCCACTACACGCATCCTACCTAATCATGAATCCATAACAGTAAAACCAATTTTTTTTTATATATAACTTTAAATTAATATTCTTGTACAACATACTGCAATAGACTTTCACTAAAAAATAAAAATATTAAATGTAAGAATTGAGTGCTTGCAGTTAGTTTTTAATATACCATTACATGAAGTCGTATCAATAGTAAACGAAATTGGAGAAAAAAAACCCGGCAAAGTTCCTACAAAGATCAGTTTTTTTGGTACAATGTTTGGTAAATGAAGCCCAGCTAGTTTATTATTTTATTTCCGTAATACAGTAATAATTTTCAAAAAAAAAAAAAAAAAACTTTTCAAAAAGTATTGAAACCATAGCCAGGATACAACTTTAAAAGAAAAAAGCAAAACAACAAGCCACATTCTACAATCGCAACGACGCATTTTCTCATTATTAATGGAAGCGGCTCCTTACTTTTACTAACCATTTGATCTCAAAAAACGTTTCTATACTGTATTACAATGCCCGTTTTGCCATTCATTTGCATTTGTAATAATAATCATCTGTTATTTGAATAACAATATACCGGTAAAATCTAAATTGTTTACTGAAAAAACATGCGTAACAAAACATTGAGACAATTGACAGTTTCGTACCAAATTAGAGCCCTGTTCAATGGGAGTAGGTGGATTAAGTTATGACACCTCCACATAAATACTATGACAACGCTTAGGGGGCGGTTAAGTTAAATAAAAAAAAAACTCAGAAAGCTATAACTTTTCTTTCCAAACAAATCGACGTTTTAATTACCTTTACAAAAAAACATAAAACGTAGCTAATAATAAGGAAAAAGAATTAATTGAAGAAATTTAAAATCATTAAAATATCACGTCTCATTAGTTGGGGAAATTATATTACCTGTAATTATTTTGTTTAAGGCTTAAAATAAATTATTCATTTTACAAACGAGCGGTGATACGGGAAGAGTTGCAGTTTGCCAACACTTCCCCCTTTATAAAAATAGCACAAACAAACGTTGTTTGCTCGAGCACCGTGAGAATCTTCGATGTATGAGCGACAGAGAAAATCAGATAATCAAATTAAATTCATAATAACAAACATATTTAAATTTCATACATTTTTCTAAATTGTTTGCCAACGTAAAATGAAAGAACGATTATGGGGAGTGAGAAAATGCAAAGCGTGAATTTGCCAAAGGCGTCAAAATCATAGTTACGCCACTGGCTGCTGGAGAATATTCATCAAATACAAAACAAGTTTATCGTTATGGTAATGAATTAAGAAGTGCTTACAACAAAACCCCAAAATTTATTAATATTAACACCATCGACGAAAACAAATTTTACAGACGAATAAAAATATAGCATCAAACTCGAAAAAGGATAGGAGATTTATCATACTTCTGTGTTTACGGTTTCGTTTCAAAAATATCTCACACGATTAAATTGCGTAGAAATTCATGCGCCATTATTAGCAGATTAACAAATGGTTTCCATGAAATTTTATATTAACCCATCACATTGTACAGAATTGACAGTATAGTACAGTGCTGTTCAACTTAGTAAAATGGAGACTGATCAATAAGGGGTTTTGTCCCGCAATAATTACGTGTTTCTAATGTTTGCCAATATAAAGGGGTAACTTTTAAAGACTGCAATAAAATATTTTAAAGAAATATTAATAAAACATTTCGCTAACCTTTTCATAACTAATTTACAATAAAAATTAATTCTACTAATTATTGCAGTGCCGGTATTATAAAACATAAAAATAGCTTAAAACCTTAAAAGTTATAGTTAACCAAATTAGTATAAATTACATTATTTAAAACTTCTGTAACTCACTACACGATCAATATGTTTGCATTCATTTATTTATTAATTCTAAAAAGTGTGCGACTAAATAAAATTTTAAAAAATAATTACCGGTGATAAATTTAAAAATTTATATCCAAAAACCATTTTTGGCATAGAGCGCGTAATAGTGTTGCCTTTGCTGAACAACGCATTCTGACGTAAAATTATTAATACCGTAACACTTTTCCTCAGTAACATGAGAACCAAACATGTGACTCAATATAACGTAAAATGACAATGTTTATTAATAAAATATGTTTCCCGTTTATAAATATTTTGCCATTTTGCATTAAAAAAAAAAACGTAAACAAATTTTTTATACAACTACGCTATTAATGCAATACGCAAAAAATTATTTCGTACACGTTACATGCACAACGAATTTCTGAGTACACTGTACAAAAAAATTATCAATATATGTACAACAAAACTTTCAATGCAATGAAATATTATTCAAGGAGAAACAAATTTGTTATTAAATGTAAGACAAAACTTTCATCCGTCTTTCGGACTTATTCCTCTTGCAATTAATAAATTAGAGTAATAGTAAATGTCTAAATATGCGTACAATTTTAATTAAAAAAAAAAAAATTCTGGTAAAAAAAATTGATAGAAAGTACCGTATACAATGCGTATTATGATGATCAAATTTTGTTACTGGCGTCAATGCAATAAAAAAATCTAATCTCGCTGAAAGCAGAAAATTAATTTTTTCAAAAAAATATCATTGAAAATCCACAACTTGATGCGTGTAATTCAAATATCTCAATCATTAATCTTCTAAGTGAAGTATTCTACTTTATATAATATTTACTTCTCCCTTCATTTTTTTAAGGCTCGAGTATTTCATTTTTTTCCCTTTCTAATTCTACTTGTTATTTATGATTTTATATTAGCGTTTTTATCGACATATCACTAATTACTAATCTTAATGCCTAAATAGAAAATGGATATTGTGGTTTTTTTGTACTGTATTTACACATTTTTTAAAAAAATGTTCACTTATATAAATTTCATTATATTATAATATAAAAGTATTCCTATTATCTTTTTTCTATTAATTTCAATTTTAAAATTAAATTGCTTCGCACGTTTTATCGTTCTTAGTAGGTTGCACGCTACAAAAATGCTGAAACGAAAGCTGCCAGAACGATGTTTCTTTTCTTTTTCTCAATTACACGCACTTTCAAAGAATTGTGCCCATTCTTTGCGGGTCGTCATTTACTTTCCCACTCCATTAAATCAACGCTAATATACGTGTATAAGAACCTCGCATCAAGATAAAAGAGATAATATAAAAGCAAGTCACGTTATCCACCATACCGTAGAAGAAAAAAAATGAGCAGTTGCTTAGTTATTTTTAATAAACAGATGGAGAAAAAAATTCTACCACATTTGAAATGCCGCTTGTCATTTATTCTCTCAATTACAGTAACAACAATTAGCGACAAGGAATCAAAGCTAAAAACTATGCGCACGCAAAAATTAATTATAAAAAGTAATAGTATACCGGAATATATTTTTAATGCTAAAACTCTTACAATATTAAACTAGTAAATAAATTTCATTGATCTAAAACACCGCAAGTTTCCTTCGTGAATTTACACTTTAACACGCCGGAGTTAATTTAATTACCGGTACTTATTTTAAAATTCTTATGTAGAAAGCAACATAAATAGTTGCTTCGTCCAAAATTCAAATATACAAACGAGACGTATAATGTCATGTACAGCTGTAGGTGTGCGCCGAATGTCGTCACAGTAGAGCTCTTTTACAAAGGCACCAAAATCTTTACCGGTACTTCGCTAGATACCATTTTGCCCTGCAATTGTTGAGACAAAATAGCGTTAAAGAAGTGGGATTTAAAAAGCTGATAAATAATAAGGATGCAGTTCCATGGTAATCAGAGCTTCGTAAGCCGTTGTCCAAAAGTGTATTATGCAATGTTGTACATGCATTCATGTTTTTTGTTTATTGCTATAACGCATTCAATTTTTAAAAAAATTTATTTATTTTTGCATAATCTAATTTATTAAATATTCCAAGTTTTTTTTTTAAGTACCGGTAATTCAGGGAAGAGGATTAAGGAGATGGAAAAGTGGTTACCTCTACGAGTCTATCTCATTCAATTCGGTTAATGGAACCCCTACTGTAATTTTTTTTAGTTTACGCGTAATTCAGTTAAAATTCTTAAGAGCATTACACTGCGGTTGAAAATAAAACTGAAATGTTCAGCAAATGTTAGCAATGTTTAGCTTTAATATACTATATACTCCATTTGTACTGTAATTCTTTACAGCAATCACTGCGGTATTATAAGAACTTACAGTATATTGCGCTCCATGTTATCATACTTCAATTTAAACGTTTGGTATTATAAGGTTTCACGTACAGTATAAAATGTTTCAAGAGTAAAATTCTTAACATTTAAAGAACGGTAGATTGCTTTTACCAATATTAAAACTACTGTATATTGATTAAAAGTAAGCCTTTTAAATATTCAGTCGAAGGCAATATTGCCCGAATCATATTTTTTCTTAATATGAGTTCTATATTGATCTCTTTGTATCTTAAAAATAATAATAAAAAAATTCTTTTTTCGATTATTTCTATAGTCACGGTGCATCTTAAATTTTCGTTTAACTTTTTATTGCGTGATTGCCAAAAACGGCAACGATTTTAAGTACGACTTTAACGTTCACAATATTAATGATGTAAAATCCACAGCATTAGTATTGAAAATATGTGAGCATAATGCAAGATATAATCTAAGCTCGAGATCAATAATAAAAAAAGGAAGCTATCCACTTCTCTTTAAAAACCAATTTGCATTTGCTTTAGTTCCGACTATATTAATATTTTTGAAGAACTATTCAACTTTTGCTTTAAATAAAATTCATTTCAATTTATTGTTACGCTTACGCCAGTGAACACAAAATGCAAATCGATAAATTTTGGTTTCAACCGTGAAGTTCCTTTTGAAAATATTACTCATTAAAAAAAAGTTTTTATTTGTAAAATCCTCAATAAAAAATTTCGCACAAACCCTTAAAAAATAATATTACCTAATTAACTATCAAAAATAATATTTACAATAAAAATACTGACTAAAATATATAATAGATAACAAAATTTTATTTGAAAAACTAAAATTTCCAACTTCAATATGCAATTATTTTAATTGTTTTGCATATTACCTGAAAACTACTAAAACAACCTTCAATCTTATAAACTACGTTTTCAATAATAAACTTAATAATTATTAGAAAGTTTGCGGTTTAGCTTTTTCCCTCGTTCTTATGCTTAAGTCTAATGCTTATGGTGTTCGAGTGTGGACTTTCGAACTCATTTCTTCATCGACATCTGTGCAAAAAAAAGTTCCAAAGTCCACACTCGAACACCATAAGCATTAGACTTATGCATAAGAGCAAGGAAAAAAGCTAAACTGCAAACACTAACAAGTCAAAGTTAGCCTACATTATGCATTCAAAGTCCCCAGCATCGAAGGTTTTTTATTTCTACCATAAGTTTATTATAATTATTGTAGTCTTACTAGCTTTTCAAGGTCGGATTTATATTTTATCTGCAATTGGATCCTACAGTGTATTCGATATTATGCAAAATTAAAGTAGGTGATTGTATTATCGCAAAGACCAAAAAACACAACTTAAAATTTTTTTGGACCATGGTCACCAATTGCGACACAGTTCAAATAATATTGAATTGCATTTGAAATATTTTGATCTCTCTGCCGTAAATAAATAATTTAATACGGCAAAAACGCTATTTTGTTCAAAGTTTAAAATTACATGTACAGTACTACGAAACTTCAATGGAATACGCCTACCGCATGCAGACACAGCCGCAGCAAAATGCTGCTGTGAAGCATACAATTGAATCGTAAACGCAGCGCTTAAACGTAGTGGATACGCCGTGGATACTAGCGGATCCAATAGCGGCATCTAGGAAGAAGACGGAACAATATCCACAGATTTTACAGAAAGTCGCAATAGATGGCGCAAGATCATCTACTGACATTTCGTAGTACTAGTATTGCCTACAGTCTCTTGTCTACAATGCGGGCAATAATTTAAATAATTAATTATTTTTATTTATTAACATCGTCAAAATAAAATTAATTAGTAATCAATCAAATATAAGCTAATCAACAGTTAAATGTTTATACTGTACAGTTAAATTAATCTTAAACGGAACACGGTATTAAATTTTAATTTTTTACCTACACATTACATAATTTATACAGGTATATTATTGTAATTACTTTAATACTGTAAACTTTACATGTATAAAATATTGATTTCAAAATAGATTACTAATTTGAGCAACCGGTACTATATAGTGATAAAAAATGCTACATTTTTAGTGACATAGAGATAAGCCCTATGTTGCGCCATTATATTTTAACTACAGTAGGTGTTATAGTCTCCAATGCTTTTATACTACACTGTAATTAAAAATCAAGAGCTCGGTCACAAAACTCAAAATGTGAATATTGCACACTGAGATACTGTACGTTAGATGCAGCTGCATGCATCTTCACCGACAATTTTTTTAACGCTCAAAAGCCTATTTCAATCATCTTCTCTTATTGAAGTTGTTCATTCACAATTTCGAATACATTGTACATAATACAGTAATTATCTAAAAAATTGAGCAAGAAACCATAAGATCTAATTAAAAGTCTTTAACCTACCTCTATAAATCGTCACTGAGATTCAAATAAATATTCGATAAGCTTTTTCACATAAATAATAGTGCACGAGGCATACTTTTTTTTTTTTTTTAAATCGCATAAATTTCACTTTAAACTTTGTGCACTTTGCATAATCACGCACACACTCTTTAAATATCTAATATTTACTAACTTCAAACAAAATTACGCAAAAACTTAAATCTCAGCTAGTATTAAAAAAAGCAAAAATTTTAAAAAGCGATATTAATCTGAATAGTTACATTTAACTTTTTTTTTTATTAACACCGGTATCACTTTTTTTAAAACTATGATTTTTTTTAAACAACTCCTTCCAGCAAAATTCTATTCCACCGTTATTAAATTTGCGTGCTCATCAAAATGCAAATATGAGTTAATAGACCTCTGTTTATTTATCGAATCACATTCATATTTGTGTGCCTTTACACTTCAAAAAATAATCGATAAAACGCATCCTAATTATAATAATAATTATTAAACCACTCGAAAACAGACAGTTTCATTAGTTATGGTTTTATGCTGCTAGCTCCAATCATTTTACCAATTTGAAATGCAGTATTAATTCACACTACGATAGAACATTAATAGCCATCAGTATATACCGTAACTTAAAGTAGCCTAACACATGTGTACTGTATACCGAAAAAAATACTTTGTTTCCCCATCACTGATCTCGATTGATTTAAACCTCGTTTAAGTTTTTAACATGATTCTTGTTGTCTTAAAATTTTTTTTTTTTTTTTAACCTAAGCAAGTGTCACTGAAAACTGATTTTAAAGAATGGGTAGAAAACTGTTCACTCAAGGATATTGATTTTTACTTTGCCCTCCCGTCTTAAACTCGATATAATTAATTCTTTAACGAAAATTTTAACTTTGTAATGTTTCAATGCCTACTATTATTGTTAATTCCTACCATACTACATTTTATCAAGGTTGAAAATTCAATTTTGTCAGGTACTATGCTGTGCCCTTATAATAACACAGCTTTTTAATAATTTATTAATTTAGTTATTAACAACTTTACTGACACCGTTCGTTTCGCTTTAAATTAATTCAATGCCAGTGTGACACCTAATTTACTATACAATACAATGAACAGATGTGACTCAAAAGACAAACATTAAAATTGTTAATGCTCAAAATATTGTACCGCTTTTAGAGATTTATTTTGAGTTAATTAATATAAAATAATCCTTTTTAACGATAATTAAAAAGAAAGATTCCACGTACCTCTAAAGAGTAATGAGAACGCTGAAACTGATAATCTGGAGGCATAGTTGAGACTCTCCTAATCCCTTAAACCACATCAGCTGATTGCGTCTGCAAAAGACATAAATTAAAATTAAAACAATGCATCTTCAGTAACATTTTGTTTCTGTCCGAACAAGTCTCAATTGCGATTACAAACATTAATAATTATAAGTCTAAATAAATCCGCGTCATTTTTTATAATCATCCCCTTCTACAAAGTAGTACGCGCTTATTTATTTTCCTTTTCCAAGAACAGTAACACAGATATACACGAACCATTTAAAATAAAAAAAAAAAACTTAAGCACTCTATCAAAAATTAACAGTATGCATAATTGCGTTGGTCATGATTTACAGTAGATATACAATTTGTCAAAAACTTATTACATGTATACCTTTGTAACTCTACACGTAACACGTTCAAATCCTGCCTGGGTAAATTACACTGTATACGAGCGGGTAGCAAACAAAAAAAGTCATGCAGCTCGTTTATTGAACGTATTTTGAAAGAGTAACTTAGATCCAATAGCAAAACCCTAAATAAGATATTTTATTTACTTTAATCCCGAGAGGAACAGAGCGTCCACTCTTCGGTCAACACCTCAACAAAATTGGAAATCAGTCAACCGATTTTAAGATTGTGCCCAGGGGCGCATTTAGAAGCGCCCATAGACGCTAACAATTTTACGCCCCACCCTTTTCTATTATAAAATAATAATAATCCTTCTACATATTGTACCTAAGCTTACGTTAGGGAAAAAACAAAAATATAAAGTGCTGGTAATTAATTACATCTACTATATTGTAATATAATAATATTATGTACTGCAATTCGGTAATTTTAAGCTCTATTATTTTAAAAGAACCTAATTCACAACACAATTATTAATAATTACATTGCTGACTTGAGTTTTAAGTATAGAATTAATGTAATCTTTAGCTTAATAATTAACTTCTGGTGCCTATTGCCTAATGTTAAAGATCACAGTTAAAACAGGTTCATTAAACTTGCATTTACTCTCTTTATTTTTTCTTTTTTTCAATTTCCAACATTTTTCTCCTGTATTAAATTTCCGATGAGCGCTTGCTTCGCACCTTCAGCGAATAAAATTACTGTAATATGAAATACATTAATTTCGGTGTTTATGAAATGCATGTAATATTATTCTAATTTATTTATTTCTCAACTGTAATTTGGCGGCACTTTGGGTCTGCGCAGCCGCCTCACTCGAACGAAACTAATTACAGTATTTTAATTTCAAGCTTAGAAGCTATAAAGTGAGAAGCTATCAAACATTAAATTAAATTTTATTTTAATGCGATGGATTGCTAATTTCCTGACTTGTACGCTGAGTTTCGTTAAACGCGGGGTCTCGGTCGGAGGCCAGAAAAATCGACGTTTTTTGAATCAAAAAATCTAGTTCTACAAAAAATAATAATAATAGAAACGATCGCTTAAAAATTCAGTTGAGAAATTTAAAACGACAAAAGCTGAAGTGTGAGACACATTGAATTTAAAAAAAAACAAAATAATGGGTAAGTAGTTAAAAGGAATAGAAGAACAGATAAAGCTAGTAGATAAACATTTCATTTTGAACAGTTCTTTACTTTAAAAACAAAACATTTTTATAGTACCGTACAGTATACGCAGTATTTTTATAATGTACATGTATTGCAAAAACCGCTAAAATCGAAGCACTGAGTACCACAAATTTCTACAGTACATTTACTGTAAGTGTGGTTTTCTTGTACTCAGTAATCGGCAAAGTAGAAGATGCAAAGAGAAATTTAATTTGACAACTTATTAAAATTCAAAGTTATTAATAACAATAAAACAAATTTAATAATAATATTTATCTAATACCGTAAGTACTGTAGCTCGATCAAGGCAAAACCAAAGGTATTAATGCAAATATAATTACATGTATTCAAAATCCAAATTTCTCAGCACAGTTTTTAAATTAATTAAGGAGCCAGGTCCAAAGAAATTTAAATTTTAAATGACATTTGTCCTTTCTATAATTTTTTCGTTGCCTGGAGTTATTGAAACTAAATGTATTTGCATCATTTTACTAGTTGCCCTCATTGGGGACCAATTGAGAATAGCGGATTATGGGAGCAATTCAAATTAGAAATCACGCTCGATTTTCTGAATAGACAGTATAACCAATTACGCATTTCTAAATCAGATTACAAAGTACAATCTAAAATAGTTTAAGAGCAAACAAAGTAAAATTTTGACAGTTTGGTCTTTGACTCAAGAACCATCAGCTTCACTTTATAAAAGAATGAAGAGGGCAAAATAAATTAAATTGTTGACAAAGAAATAATACCGTTGCATTCCAAATAACATTTTTTTCTAATACTGTAGTCCTTGAACTATTTTATAAAATTCTACCTGTCTTATCCTGTGCTGTAATATTTTCTCTGCTCTTGTAAAAAAAAAAAAAGCTCTGAAGTTCTATACCGTACGTTATTGTATCTACATAATCTATGTGATGTAATAAATTTTTTTTTGCTATTACAACTGAACTTTCCTATTACCACTAATAATAGTACTTCAGTGACAAAATTCTTTTTAAGAAATTCCTGTGAGATTAAACTCCAACTACCCTCCAGTGGTACAATCGTGCAACTTATAGCTCGCCAGAAATGATTCGGCAGCGATTTCTAAACTGATTCGACTAAAATTGATTTGGTTAACGCGTTGTAACGGTTTTTTTTAATGTGATGAATGTTTCACAAGTCGAAACCGATTGTGATAATACTGTACGCTAGATAGATCTACACTAGACATCTTCTGGTTTAGACTACTGCAGGCGTGATTGTAATGCAGTTTATCTTAATACATTTGACATATGGAATAGTGCATTAGAAATGAAATGAGATTTTTTTTAAGCATATCTTGCTTTAGATAATCAACATGGAAAAAAGAAGAAAGAAAAAGCTAAATTATAGTCATAATAAAGTAGCTTTGAAAGATAAAACTAGGCCTATTCGAGATTTAAGCGAAATACTGGTACATGCACCTCGTTTATTTTCCTTAACCGACCTTTTGCAGTTTGATAGAAGACAATATTTTGATTTTTGCCATTATCCATACAAAGTAATGTAACAGTAAGTTACATGCGCATGCTGAAAAATCGATAAGAGAAAACTAAATCCTTTGCCAATCTGAAATTATTATTTTCCAAAACTTTATTTATTAGTTTTGTTTATCGCTTTGTTCTTTAAATTTATGACATCACCGAAATATTCAAAGCTAGATAAATCAATAGCGATTATTTATTTTGAAAATAACGTCGGGGGTTATAATAGCATCATTTTGCTATTATTCACCGTTTAGCGTGCATTTCTCATTTGCGATACCTAACAAACTCCCCCTAAAATGATTTATTTCCTATAGAACTATACGTAAAATGCTTTACAACCTCAAACTTTTCCCAAACAAAATAATGCAGGAGACGGCTGCAATATCTTGATCGACTAGAAACATTCAGGGTTCAAATACTTTGCGGTATTTGTGACTTTTAAGCGAAAAGCACAAAATGCATTGACGTCATCTGTGTGCAAACATGAAATTCGATTTGCTGGAACATAACCCCGTCGTTAGATAGTGACGACGAAACGATTCAATGGTCAGAGATGAATTCGTGCCACAAATGTATAAACTCCTACAGAAGTACATCAATTTCCTATTTGTTTATGTTAGCCGTCATTCGGAGAATGCTACTGATGAAAACAAACGGATCATTCAATAAAACTTTTTGATTTATTACTAAAATAAAGTTTACGAAACTACGCGCACACTGCCTCGAGGCAAATCAATTTTCGTCAAAAGTATAAACAAAGTACGCGAATATGAGCCACAGTGAACATCAAAATGAACTTTATTTTAAATGATTTTATCTAACAAAAGTTTCCAGACTGCCACCCTTTTAATACTCGCGTCTGTTACAGCACCGACGAATTTAACACGCTCTAAAATATAATTATCGCGTGTTAAAATAGTCGCCACTTTAGAATAAGTGCTTGACTCTTATAGTTAAAGTATTATCTAAATGAGTTACTGGTTGCAACTACTGTATGTACACGTTCAATAAATAATGGTCTAAAAAAGCCACCAATTAAATTAACGCACTCGAACACTCAATGCTTCGCTTACTACGGTGCCGCGTTAAAAATGTTAGATAAAAACATTTGCCATCACAAAAGTTTGCATTTTAAATGGTACGTGCTCATAAGTACAGTAGCCTTTAGTCATAAAATTTTAATTTTACGCCAGCATTTATACGAGTAGTAAACGACTGTAACCCCCAGATCTGGTAACCACCGTCAATTACTAGAAGCGGTACTTTCAATTTTATTACCGGCATCAATCATAACACTGAAATTATTTACGACTTATCAAGTTTTAAACCGAAACTCGTTAAACTTTTTATTAGTCAAACCACTATCGCGAGTAATAATTATTCAACAGCGCATTAACTGTTAGAAAAGAAGCATAAAAACAACCGATAAACACGTTTAAATTCAACATATAATGCGAAGAAGAAATGATGGAACGTAGTTAACGAAAAAGTAGTAATACAGATTGATCTCTTTTATTTTAAAAAACAAGTTTACGCTGTTGTTTGATATGTCGTTAACGCTGGGAATTGCTTCGCATTGTAACGATCTTTCTTCGTCATGCATGCTCGCACCTAGTCGAGAACATTTTGACAAAACTCGATTATCACGAAAATAAAAATAAAAAAAAAAAAAAAAACATCCAAGAACAGCGAACCCTATTCTAGGCTGTTGCGTGTATTGTAGCAAAGTAAGCACAACCTCTTGCTCATAAAGATTGATTTAATTAGGTTGTAATTCAAAGCTAATAGCTTAGATCTTCCCTGAGCAACTTCGCTACGCCTGGCGTCTTAAATAGATGATTTAATTAGTAAGTCATACCATCATAACAACGAAACACAGATTTAATTTAACTTATTTACTGTTCTTACACGTAGCGCCCGAGAAATGAAATCGACGATGAATTCGGCCTCCAGGGAAGAGCGGCCAATTTCATTTTGCTTGGGTCACATTCACGCCAAATGCCAGTCTTTAAATGAACTTAACGCTCCGTCTTCACTCGCCTTTTTCGGAAATTAAGTTGAAAATCAATAATTTAATTTCAAATATATAAGTTAAGTTTAAAAGCAACTCCACCAGATCTAATTCCAAAAGTTTTCCAAGGTCAGCCGGTGATAAAAATTTAATACAGAACTAAAAAGCCTTTTGCAACAACAAAATACCGGTCTTATAAACAAATTAATAACTTGCTGATAAAATCATTATAGAGCGCTTCGGCAATTACAGTACCACCACGTACGGTAGTTTGTATAGTCATAGCAAAAAATTATAGATTCCTATTTTCAGCACCCACATCCAAACAGTCTCCACACCCCTTTTAACAATTCAAAACATGCGCTTGCCAGTTCATCCCCTGCGGCCCATACCCTTATCACCCATCAATGTGAATTAACTTACTGTATAATGATTGATTATTTTGTGTCATGTGGCACTGGCAGCGCAAACTGAGCATTTATAAAATACAAAAAAAAAAATAAAATAAATAAAACGAGATTTTTTTTTTTAAAGAAAGTAAAATATTTACTTCTACAGTAGTCACACGTGCCAAAACTACAAAACAAATACAATTTACTGTTACTAAAAATAGTGAGAATAAAATAACTCGCACTTTTAAACACAAACTATAAATCTTTAAACTTACAAAATTCAGTTTTGCGGGAAAAACAGTGCCAGTTAAATTAAATTAATTATAATCAATAAACTAAAATTCAAGCAAACATTTTCTCTTTGATAAACTTCAAACGATTATTTCTTTAAATCTTTTTTAAAAAAATAAGTTGAATAAATTTTGGAGACAAATCTTCAATAATATTTGTTATTATTAGAACATGGGATTGTTATGTAAAGCCTTGCAGTAACTTTTTAAAATGTAAAACGTTAATTAGAAGAGTGATAGGAAAAGTTAAAAGTTTTAAATTTAATTTTTTAAAAAAGTTGTGAAAACCAAAAAGAAATAAAATTCTAACTTTTGGCCAAAAAATTCAAAACCAACAGTTACAATATCTCAGTTCAGGTACTCGCCACTGATAGAAAGCAGAAAATCGTAACTAACTTTTCAGATAATTCTAACATCTAATTCAATTGCATCTTCAATCAAAAGTTAACGATTACTGTTGTTGAATGCGCCCATCATGAACTCTTTGTCAAATTCCGGCTAAGTTTTCGTCATCAAGGCAGGTTTGGTCGGTTGATAACCACAACAAAAGAAGTTTGAAACAAGATTGCGACCAACCGGAAACACAATCTGAACAAAAGCCAGCTTAAGAGAGCGTTCCTAATTCTATTATCGTAGTAATCCCATGTTTTAATGCTGTAATGTTCAAGCGGCAAGATAACTTTTCTAAAGCTAAGGTTCCAATGTAATAAACCCCTCAAAACGGCCCTTAATCCCAAATCTCAATAGGCTCACATCAGCTCATTATTCTCTTTTGCCATTTTTTGGTTTTAGCGAGCGAAATAGAAATCGTAGAAAGTGCGGAAGATACGTATCCAGATATAAAAGCCGCTCTCACTCACTTAGCCTACCATTTGGTGAGTTATCTTGTTTTTCTCGCCATTATGCCCTCGAGTTTTACATGTTTAAGGTTCATTAGTTCAAATGGCGATTTACATTTGCGCCTATTTTGTGACTTGCTATCTTTCTTTTGTCATCTGCTTAATATTCATGGCATTTGGTAATAATGAGAGTCCTCAAATACAAAACACGAGGGTTTATGTGTAACACACGTCGAACAACAACTCTAAATATTTACATAATTATTCACTCACCGAGCGTTTAACCCTTTTTACCGAGCGTTTAGTAGTCTACACTGTACATGTAGGTGAATTGCATGTCAACCCAATCACAACACTGTAATATAAAGTTTGTAAAACAAGCCATTTATCGAGCTTTAGTTGTTCCCTTCTAAAGTTAAGAAATCTCGTCTTTAACAGAGCGTAAAATGAAAGCAAACAGCTTCAAAGTTTCAACGGTTCAAGACGTTAAAACGTAAACAAAATCAACTTTGCAGCAAGTAATTTGATTTAAAAAAAAAACTTTTTAACTTAATAGTAATTAGTAAAAAAAGTTATAGGTATTGTATGACGCCAACAATTTTGTTTCAACAACGTTAATAATTAACACTATTACGAACATTTGATATTCATGAAAGCACCATTTTGTAATTTGCATAAATTATCATCTATTCGATTTTCCAAATGCTGCCATTTACGCAGCTGTGATTTTTGCTTTTAAAATTTTAAATGCTTGTTATTTACGTAATGAACACCACAACTTCAACGATTTCCCCACCAAAAAAATTACAAAATGTGATATTGCCGGCCAATTAATCTGTTTGTGAAGTTTCATTCAGGTACGCCCAATATCCAGAGCAGCGGGGCCCATCTTGTCAAATAGATTTTAAAATAATTATACTGATTCAAACCATCATTTTTTTTTATTTATCATAAATTTTGTTGCAATCCTTCATTTAATTCATTATCCACCCTAAATTTCAGTAAAGGTTATAGTCTTTTTTTTTAATAAAAATTATTTTTTGAGTAGAGATAAAAAATAAACAACATTGTACTCTTAATTGGCCAAAGGACGAGTACATGTAACTCACATAAATTTTACAATAAGCGTGAATCTAAATTTTTCAAATAACCCACGAAATACGAGTATACTCGTATATACAGTATATTTAAAGTTAACGAAGAGCTTATATATGCATAATATTTTGATCCGCGCTAGCCAGTAAATCCTAAGATCAAAAAATAAGCCGCCAATAACAAGGATTTATTGTGACGGACATCACCCCACAGCTGTCATTGCAATAGAAAATATTTTAAAACCGTTTACAAATCAAAATAATAAAAACTTTAATGTCTACAAATTGCAAAGCTGCATTATAGATTTTAACGTAAATATAATAATAAACTATAGTATATTTATATTTACTTTAATATAATATAATCATGCAGTTTTGAATATTTTTTTTAGATCTCCTTTGAATTTAACTTTTATCTGTATGCCACAAAAATAGGGATAATTTCAGCATTTCGTGCTTTTTCTTGTCTAAAAAAATTTCATACTTTCTATCTACTTTAAAATCAGAAACAACTGTTGAAGCAAGCAAAACCCTTCACAGGTGTGACATACTAACGCATCCTATATATTTTTTTTATACTCAACGCTATAGTGTCCAAAATACAGTAAACTAAGACCATAATGCAGTTTCTAATTAAACGAATAAGCCTTGGCTTGATTCTCGTCTGCCAAAATCATTTATATAGCCCCCGGTTGCAAATATAGGTGTCGTTGTTTACATTTACCATAATACTTCAGTCAGTGCAGTGTATTAACCATAGACGAACTGCGTATCGTATTTACGTTGACACGTTGTTACTATGGTTACGTTATACGGTTCATCTAACGTATTTTATATTAACTTTAATTTATATTTACAGCATATTCTCTAGAGGCACAACTAAACAGCTTTCTCTTAGTTTTTCTTTAAAAAAAATATATAATAAATAAAACTAACTCAATTTATAAAAAAAAAACCGAGTGTGTATAGTAAATAGTCATTAGTTACTCTTTATAAAATTTAAATTTAAATTATTTTGAGCAAAAATAAAACTTTAAACTTTCTTTATTTAAATACACAGTACAGTACAGTATATTATAATACACAGTACAGTATATTATAATACTCGTAAACATCGCATATAATAATATTTCGCTTTTTCAAAAGTATTGCTTTGATGTTGTTAAAGTGCAGTAAAAAGATCAAACACAAAAATGTTTTTTTCTCAAACCCAATCTAATAATACAGTACCGTCAAGTGTAAACTGTGAAGCCTACAGGTGAGAAAAGATTGCAGATAATATAGGGTGTCTCAGAAATAACGCAAGATGTAATTTGTATAGAAAACACGTTTTATTAAATAAAAATATTTGTTTT